>JBBMFX010286419.1:0-19337 GCA_037832545.1 Rhabdalestes septentrionalis | reverse complement strand
GCTCAGCACCAGCCTCAGAACCTGACAGATCTAGAGGAGATCTGTGTGGAGGAGTGGGACAAAATCCCTGTTGCAGTATGTGCAGGCCTGGTCAAGAACTACAGGAAATGTTTGATCTCTGGGATTGTTAACAAAGGCTTCTGTACCAAATATTACTACTGATTTTCTCAGGTGTTCAAATACTTATGTGCAGCAGTGCAAAACAAATTCTTTCCAAATCATGGTGTGATTTCCTGGATTTCTTTTTTTTTTTTACATTGTCTCACAGTGGGAATGCACCTACAATGTGAATTTCAGACCCCTCCATTGTTTCTAAATGGGAGAACTGGCAAAATTGCAAGGTGTTCAAATACTTATGTTCCTCACTGTACACCAGATAGACAAAAATATTGGGACACCCCTGTTTTTCAGGGGTTTGTTTTGGGCTAAACCAATTAGCTCTTAATGTTTCAGCATACACATCATCAGAATTCTGTATAGATGCAATAACATCATTGATTAAACTGATTGCTATCCTGGTCTATAGGTGTGAGGCAACAGTGCTACCCATTGCACCACCATGGGACCCTAATAATTGTTTATATGTATAAACATTTTTGAATTATTTTAGACTTTTTCACCTTTTATAACTACCATGTTTTGCTGCTTTGCTGTAAGGTGATTCATGCCCTTCTCACAACTTAAAATACCTCAACTGACCACGCCTGCTCATTATATTCATATAATTTGGTTTGCAGGCCGAATACTGCAGTGTGCTATTTTGGCTCTGACCCAGTGCTTTGTCTCCCAGTGTAAAAAAAAGACTGCCAGAGTGCAATAGGGTGCAGTACAAGAGTTGACCCCAACTATGGCCATAGGCATAAACTGTTACTTTGACCCATTCTAATGCTTCACTGTCTACTACAGCTGGAACAGGGCTGTCCTAACTAAGTCCCCAGGGGTGAGAGTGGACAAACTATAGTCTTTCCAGTGGAAAAAAAACCCCTTACATGATCAATTCATGTCCACGAAACTGAGAAACATGCCCTGAAGGTTCAGAATTGAATTAGGTTCTGAGGTAAAAGGGAAGCACCTTTGTTGTGAACCAAACACCTCAATTCTCTCTCATGTTAAGAGGAGGCCAAGCTCCTGATTGGATATCAGAGGGTAAGATTTGTCCGCAAACGGATGGCTGAGATGACCTTTGCACTTGGACTGATGAGCTTCCACTGCTGCGGCTGATAGACCGCCACTTAATGCCTCTTGCCATTTCCCGCCAAATCATCCTGTTGATTTGACATTAAGAATCGCTACCATTGTAGGCAAGCTGTCCTAGCTTCAACCAGCGATTCATTTCAAAATGTCACCAAAGTGATTTGTCATTCAAATGGACTGCATTTGTATTTGCGGCTCAACCTCCTTTTTCATACAGATTGCTTTTTTCCTGAAGAAAAAGACCAAACTGATTGTTTTATTATTCATTCACCCTCTTTGATATCATATTTATGCAGTTGTGTAGTCTAGAATGGGAATAAAAAATATTGTATTTTAGGGATTTTGACAGAATTACCACCAGCAATACTAGACCTAGTTCACTGGGGAAGCTGCCTCTCTATAATAAAGTTGAAAAACGGTACAAAGTTCTTTGTTTTAACCTTGATCGTTGAGCTGCATCACAATCATGACCATGTAAATTCACTGCCAGACACTATATTTTCCATAACACTCCAGCATCCTTGTTTGAATGATTTCAGTTTCTGTTAAGTGAGGTTGTTCATAGTTCATGGTGTACTTGACATATTTTTAGCATCATTTAACATGATTTAGCATAAATGATATTACGCATCTAAAAACGGGGGTCCTCACCTTACGGCACACATCAAGTTAGTCAAAGCACACCATAGCCTAAGTCACTTACCGATTTAACATAGTTGTAAAATCACAAAAATGCAACAGAAAAAGGAAAAGTCACTAACTCATACACTGTGTTACTGCATATACTTCCACTGCACTCAACAAAATTAGTTCCCCCAGGTGATTCGCAAGTACAAGACTAACAGTGTGAGATGAGTGTAAGGGGGAATTGGAGTGAGCATTGTAAACTTGAAACATCGTACTTCTGGGACCCTCTGCATTTATGTTTAACAGCAAGTCAGCCACTGAGCAGGCAGCAGTATGCTAATGCTTCTATTAAACCTAACAATTAAAAGATTTAATTAGATTTAAGTTAATAGATAGAAGAAAGTAAAAAAGAAATAACAACTTTGGCTGGCATGAATGGGCTAGTTTAAGGGTTATCCTTCCCTCTTTTAAAACTTATCTCACATCATTTTATTTGCTGTTAAAAAATGACTGGCTAGTTATTCTGTGAACAAAATGGGCTGATACACCTGTAGCTCAAGTTTCACACAGCTTGTCAGTGATTCTGGATCACATGCACAAAAGGCAAATGGAATGTTACATGAAGTGAAATGCAAAATATGTTTCAAAAGAAAAAAACAATTATTTATTAGCATCTGAACAAACATTCAAACATTTCAATTAACGATGTACAGTGATCATCATACCAGAATTGGCAGAAGAAAGACACATTTTAGTTTTTACTGTCCTGCAGGATAGCTAAGCTTTTCAGCGCTGCTGCAATTCTAGGAGTGTAAAGTAGACCATTTTATTAACTGTGGGATTTCACCACCATTCGTATAGTCATGGTGTATATCCCACCCAGCACTAATGCTTAAAACAAGCTCTAAAACTCACACCCAAGTGGACTGTTTATGGTTGCCAGAAATTTCAACCATGCAAATCTCAAGCCAGTTCTCCTTAAATTCTATCAGTATGTGGGCATTCCAACGACTATTTACACATACTGGTGCATACCAGACTGAGTCTTCACCCCCCTCAGCTATTTGGACCATATGTCTATCATACAAATCTCAGCATCAGTTCTGGTACATATTTAGGAAAACAGAGGCCTATGGCAGCTCTTCCAGCCTGGCAAAGTCAGTAACCAGGCCCATTAACAAATGAAATGATGGTGTTTCTCTCACATGCAACAGGATTGGGTCACAGGAAATGAGCATGTAGCACGGTATATAAACAGGAACTAGGTTGATTTACATTGCTCAGACATTGAGTCTTGCAACCTTGCCCTTCAACTCTCTTCATCCTGGGTTACATGAGTACTCACTACACTACCTCATATATATATATATATATATATTGATCTACGCATGGATGAAAGAAGAACATACCCAGCATGTCCAGGCATTGTTACAGAGGTTGCTGTACCATTGAAAGTTCTCCGCCACTTTTCTGGTGTTTGTGATATCCCCTCAGAATCATGGACCAAGACACTGCAGAGACCGGAGAACATCAAGACCAAGACCAAGACCAAAACCATGACCAAGACCCTCTTAGGCGATACACAGACCAAGGCAGGTTGAAACCAAGACCAAGACCTAGACCGAAAAACAGACTAGGGCTAGAATCAGCATCACGTTTCTTGGACCGACTGTGGAGAAAATACTACTGTTACACTACTGTAAAGTGGCATTACTTGTTAAATTAAATTAATGTTATCTTTTCAATTATATTGTCAAGGTGGTTCGACAAAATTGGCAAAAAGCAGAATGTGTCTTTTTCTGGGACTTTTGCAAATGCACTCTGTGTTCTATAAACCAAATTGAATTACTGCCGAATTCGAGAACATCTGACCGGTTGCAATTTTATCGATGCACATAATGAATACCAGTGTTGGGCAAGTTATTTATCTGTAATGCATAATTTATTTCTTGTTGCTTTCATTTCAATGTAATTAGTTACAGTAGAATAATACTGTATTTAAAATGTAAGGCATTACACTTCTATTGCATTACTTTTAAGTTACTCTCACCAAAATAACTGGAAATATGGAGTTAGCAATGTAAATGTAGCTTATGAATCAATGAGCTCATTACACAGCCAGTGGAAGGTGCTGAGGTATCTGACTGAGCGGCTTATGGTTAAAAACAGAACTATCCGACTATCCGACTCTTGGGCGTTTTCACCATTAGATCAGAGGGGGACGTGTCACCCTTACATTTCATAATTCTGAGGCCCTTTGGTTCACTCATCTCTCTGCTCTGTCTGACTACAAGTAGTGAAACCTTTTCTCCTCTGCTGATCTCGTGGTGATTTTGTACTGTAGCGACCCTGCAGTAAAGTTTAGTGTTGGGTATTCTGTTAATTTAAACTTTAAAGTGTAGAGATGGGATGAGAAGGTTGGGGACGGGGTCTGCGTGTGACAGTGCGTGTGTGCACGTGTGTGTGTGTGTGTGTGGCTGAGGGAGAGAGCAAGTATGAGAGAAGCGAGAGAACATCCCAACTAGTTGGGCTCTGTTATTTTTCTGTTTTACTTCAGGGTGGTTATGGCCAACAGTAACCTGTTCTGTAATAATAAACAGTAGTTTGAGGCAGATCTGTATCGTTCCTTTCTAGGGACTCTATGGTATGAAGAAATAAATCATGTGCAGACCAAGACCACAAAAAATTGGTCTTGAGACCGGTCTCGAGAACTACAGCACTACAGTGGACTCTGTTTCTCAAACAGTTATGGTTTACCATCTCCTATCAAATGGGTGCGAAGTATGTTGATATCTTCCTGTCAAAATCAAATGGAGAGCCCCCGGACCAACCCCGCGACTGTCCCTGATATTGTTGTTTTACATCTCTAGTGGGAGTTAGAAGTTTGAGTCTGCCAGGGGCATACTTTGGAGTCCCATCCAACAGAAACCCCTCCTGGATGCCTGTTTGTACCTTCCAGCTTCCGGACTGAAGCCCTTCAGTGGGCGCATTCATCAAGGAACTCAACGAACTCTCTCCCCAAGACCACTGCAGAAATCATCATCAAGCATGTAGTCCATTTGCATGGGTTCCCCTGGCATATTGTCTTGGACAGAAGGCCACAGTTCACAGCCCTCTCACTTCTGTCCGTGCTTGGGCTCATCCTTCACACTACAGGGGCAAACTCCTGGTCACGTATGTTCTAATTCATCACACCTTGTGACAGCTATTGCCTCCAAGACCATCACCACTCACCCCAAACAGAAGCCAAAGATGACTGAAGAGGCATGCGTGCTGCTGAGAACCCATGACATTGCCTTCAGGTCAGGCAGTGAAGCTGCCCTGAGAACACCAAGGGCCAAATTGTCGGAGCATCAAAGTGGAGGACTCTGTTTAGATTCAACCAACAGAAGGCTGCCAGCAGGACAACATTCCAAGATGTTTGGAAGATGTGGAAGATGTGCAGACCAGCTTCAATATCTCTCTGAGAATGTCAATCCATGTCAATTTTTATCTAAATATTTTTTTACTAGTTCTAGTACTGCTACTTTATATATCTACTTCAATCTTTCTATTCCTTTGCATTTTTGCCCACTAGGTTTCAGTATGTCATAATGCTCCTGTTGATGCATTGTGTTTGATCTTGTCAGTTTATTGTACTGCTCTTGGGATTTTTGCAGGCACAAAAAATGTTTTTGTGAAATTTTATCCCGCTGAACTTGTGTAGTCTTGTTGTTTATATCATAATCCTGGAGGAACATCATTTCATTTCACAGTATACTGAGTATAGTCATGACAATAAACACCTACTTGACTTGAAATGTTTCTTGCGGTAATATTTTGGAATAGCTACCAAAGAAGGCTTAGACTTTTCAAAGGAGGTACGAGCTGTTTCTTGTATGAATTGATGGAGAATTAGTAAAACCTCTCAGGGGAAATATTCCCTGGGTGTGTATTACTTTCCCAGTGTGTGTATTATTCCCTCTAATGCTCCTAAAACACAGAGCCTCGGGACCCACCCAGGCAGTAGGTCAAGCACCCTAACGAGACCCATAGATCAATGAATGTCAAGCATATAAGCCAATCAGCTTCCACCACACCACCAATCAATATCTCATCATTGTCCCAAAATATCTCTCGGTGCAGAGTCTGGAAAAAAAGACCTCTGTGCTCCCGCAGCAGCATCTATTTAAAGCTCTAAACAATCACTGCAGAGACATTTAGCAAACTGCTCCATAGAATCTATTCTAGCTGAAATGATCCATCGAAGATGCTTTGATAGTTGGACTCTTTGTAGTGCAATTGCGTCTTAAAATAGGTTGGAGTAATAAAACCCTCTCACAGAGCGCTTTAGTACCCTTTACAGCATTCTGGCTTGAAAAAAAAGGAACTAAAAAACTGATGTAGGGCTGCATGAATCTGGATAAAATAGGAATGATGAGTTTTGCTCATACACAGACCACAATTCTTACCCATGAACATATTAATTTTATTAATAGCAATATGCTCGAATGTGGGGGTGAATTGTTCTAAATAGTCGTCATACTGTTGTAGCTTTTTTTTTTTGTTCTTTCAGCCTTAGTGCTGTCAGCAGTCGCCGACTTTGTGCTGCTTTTATGTGTCATGTATTTTTTAAACCAGAAGTGTCAGTATAGAAACCTAGTACAGCACTAAGTATGGCACTCAAATAAGCAACATCTCTGGGTCACAAAGAACCTTTTCCTATTGCAGCAATTGCTAATAGTCTGCTCTCACTGCACTCACTCTGAACTGCACATCATTTAATGCTTTCATTACTTAACTGCTCATAAACCTCAATGCAGTTGCTTGTCAGTGACCTCATTGTGCTACATAAAATAAATCCCAGAGCATCAAACTGAAATATAGTAAAAAATAAAAAAAAGAAACCCAAAGGTTATGCTGATTCTGAGATGGTTTTAGACAGGAATTCTTTTTTTTGTTCTAATGATATTATCAGGCATGTAGACCTCCATACTAGTGAGTGCTGAAGTTTGAGTCACAGGCATTGGTATCAAGTGTTTCAAATTAAGAACATAGCCATGCAGTTTCATACAAACTCAATCTCAGTACATTGCGTCAGACCGAAGAGCTCAGTGTCTTCAAATATAGCAGAGTGATAAGATTTGCACATTTGCTGCAAATCAGACTGTGAAATTCCTGCCTCGGTCAATTGTAAGTTCTGTTATTATGAGATGAAAATGTCTGGGAGGAGCAACAGCTCAGTGGTGAGTGGTAGATTATGCAAATTCAAATCTAGTGAGGAAAACATTCACTGTCACAGAGCCCTGGCCTCAACCACACTGAATTTATTTTGAGATCTATTTGGACATTGAGTGGTTTTGGAAAGCAACAACTAACAAGCTCACAAAGGAGCGATGGTGTCCACCTATGTTTTGGCCTATAGTGTGTATTCAGGGGTGTTATTGTTTACTGGGGCATATTCCCCAGTAAAATGTTGCCAACATTGACCAACTTCATGTTAAGTCCATGTATTACAATGCAATGTCATTAAAGTGTTCATGCCAATAAGCTTAATATTTGTTCCACTTGACTCCAGAACTGATTTCAGATATCCACACTGCTCATGGCACTTGGATATATGGCTTGTAGATGTCAGAGACTTACTTCTGGCAGGCCTTCCAAGTAATTCGCTCCATTGAAGGTTAGAGTTCATATTTTTTACTTAAGTGTTAAATTGACTAGCAACAAAAAACATTTCTAATAGATAGCCTTTCCTCTTAATCCCATTTTTTCATTATTGTGACAGATCTCATTATATAAAGACGGCATGAACACTGTGAACACATCTTTTCAGTTTGGTTCAGAGCTACTCTGGCTATGTTCATTTTCTATGCTTTATTAAACATTTGTGATATTTGCTCAGATCCGACCTATTTGACTTGGCTGTTCATGTTTCGGGTCGTAAGTGACCCATATCACATTCGTCCTACAAAATCATAGGACCTGCTTGAAATATGTTGTGTTCATGCATAGTGCAGACAGAGCAGATGAATTTCAACCTCACTGCTCTCTTTAACGTCACATGGCCATATGTCACATACTCTATATGAACAAATGTATAGGGACACACCTCTTAATTACTGAATTTAGGTGATTCCTTGCTTTCAGCGAAGGACAATCATAACATCTTTGAGCTTCCAACTTTATGGACACATAGTGGGGAATGCCCTTTTCTATTCCTATGCACCAAGCAAGGTCCATAAAGACATGGTTGGATGTGTGATGGCGGGCCGTCAGCACTGTTGAGGCGGCAGACAAGTGTTTTTTGCACAGTGCTGTCCAAGGTTCTGAACAGCCAATCCTGGATGACAGTTGACAGCCACACGGCCAATCAGTGCCGTTGTTGTGTGCAGTCAGAGCGCACATGGCAGGCAGACCAAACCAAGTTCACTTGTGCCCAATCTCACCAGCCACTCTCAATGATGTGCTGAGGTGGTATATAAAGGCTTCACACCAGAGTTAATGTGAGAAAGGAGCTTAATGAAACCAATTGATGCCTATGTCTCCAGACTCCAGACCTGAATACAGAAAACGGCAGACTGCTCTGGACTCATCACTCTGCTTCACATCTGCACTTCCTTGATTCCCATTCACCAACCCCAACATCAAGCTTTCCCTCAACCTTGCTCTACATTTTACACTTCACATTTCTTCGATTAAATGACTTCATCTCCATGTCCATGTTTGGTCCTGTGTGCTAGGTGGAGCTACAGATTTGTGTGTGGAAGAACTTGACTAGCCCACACAAAGCCCTAACCTCAACCCTTTCCAACATCTTTGGGATAAACCAGAACAGAGATTGCCATCCAGACCTTCACATTCAACACCAGTGCCTGACCTCATAAATGATCTACAGTGTGAATGGGCACAAATTTCCCCTGAAGCATTCCAAAATCTTGTAGAAAACCTTTAAAGAAGTTTGGAAGCTGTTATAGCTTCATATTAAAATCTACTTACTTAAATGAAATGTCATAAAAGTCCCTGTCTTCTTTGCTTTTATGTTTACATGTTTCTTTATGCTAGTCATATCTTGAGTCCTTTGCATGCAAACCAAGTGTTTAGTAGAGAATTCGTGTTAATCTCATTACTACCAGCAGACATTGCATTGTAAAAAGAAGAAAAAAAAACTGTCTGAAGGACAGGAATGACGTGCTACACATATTTTTCTTCAATAAAAGTCTCATTATTTTAAGCTGTATCCATCCTGATGCTGTGAGCTGCACGAGAACGGCGGGTAGATTTCTCTGCAGTAATGTGCATGACTATAGCAACACTAACAAGCAAAGACTAACCTATAAGGTATGAAATGAAAGTACATTCATCCCATTAAGAATGGTGGTCTTTCTTTTCAACACAAAAACCAAGTCGAGATGCAGGTCCTTATCTCTGGCATTCACAAAACTGTTTTTCATGCTTCTGCCAGGTCACTCTGACTTTGTGCAGCGGTTCTGTGGAACAAATCTTAGAAAGGTTAAACTGAGCCTGTCCTTCGCTTTTACAGTGATGTGTGAACTAGTCGGCACTTTTTTCAGTGGCCTTGATCTTGTCAGCAAATTAATACAGCTGTTTAAAATGTCAGCTAGATATTATAGTTTTACTTATAATTTCAATCACAGAACTCTTCTTTTCCCACTAATTCTCCATAATCCCATAATTTGCATGCTAAACTAAGCCTACAGGTAAGCCGGATGTTGACAGAAAGACCTCTGTGGTTGTTGATTTTCACAAATATCAGACAAGACCCGCTGAAATGACACAGTAAGATTAGTTTTTTAAAAACGTGCTGTTTCACCATCAGTACCATTTTACTGCACAATCATCATGTAGGTGACAATACAGGTGAAATAGTACAGTGTATCTGACTGGATTGTAGTGTGTTGTAACATTTTTTATTGTATTGGCTTTGTTTAAATAATTTTCTTAGTAAATTGTACTCTGCCTTTGATAGTGATTTCTTAGTGATTTCACAGAAACCCATTGATTGGCTAATAGAGCAGAACTCATGTCTCGTAGAGTTCCTAATTCTTAATTGTACCTTTTTGTGCCTGTTTTGTATTTTGAATTTTAATCGAATACAAATACAAATGCAAATACAAATACTTTGCACACCTAATTCTAACCCTATTACATACAAAAAAATATGGTTTAAGCAAAAATGTAGAATTTATTTGGCAATGAGTGAGCTTGTTGTCACATTGAACCCCATAAATGTGCTTCTAATCAAGTGATATTTGGAGCTAACTGTTTCGACACAACAATAGCTCCACACCTTTTAACACTCCCAGGGCCAATCAGTCCATTTGCAGACTGTCAGCTGAAATATAGCCGCAACCCAAAATAGTGCCAATGTCCACTCTTTGGAATTCACTTTGGTTTGAGGGATTACTAGTCAGAGCGGAACTGAGAGAACAGTCTCTTCTGCCTCAGCACTTCATTTGGAATTGGAATTCTTTGCTGTGTCTAGCACTTACAGTGCAGTCGTGCCAAGACTTCAAGACCCACTGTTCCAGCAAAGTGCCACATGTTCTGTCTGCATGTGATTGCAGCGATAAGTGTGAGATTTTTTGGAAAAAACTGAAGGATCCAACTCAAACTTTGTGTTTTTCACCAATTTTCTTTTTATAAGCCCCCTGAAACTGAGCTACCATACATAGAAATATCCTGAAACTCAAAATATACTCATTTCTCTGGCAGAATATGTAGCTGCCATATATTTGTACTCCTGAATGATGAGGAATATGATGGTAGTCACAGGTACATTGTGTGTCTGTAACATTTTAGTGTCTGTAATCTCCCCTTTTTTCACAAAGGGAACATCAGCAATTAATTCACACCGGACAGCAAAGTGAAGGCTGGTGGAAGATTTAACGTGCTCAGTGTTTTCTATTTACTTGCCTGCTGACTGATTTAATGTGGAGCTGAATCTCACACTGATGGCTGTGTACAGTGTCCTGATGGGTTCAGAGCAGCACTGTAAATCACGCAGCACATCCATCCAAATGAAAGCTCCTTTCTTCAGCAGAAGCACTGAACTGCAGAGAGCCTAGCATCAAGCTCTGAAGAGAGCCTAGCATCAGATTACCCATAGAATGTCTGGGTATGAATTATAAGGGAAATCTGACTGTGTGCCCTACACTACAGGTTTGTTTAAAGGCCGAAATTGTGTGTGTGTGTGTGTGTGTGTCTTTCGGGTAGACACAATCCGAACAGTTAAAAAATCTGCATTGCCTAAAACATAGATCCAGCCCCCTTCAAAGGTATAGCCATAATTACACTAAATGGACAAAAATTACACCAGCAGGGACTTTAATGACATTTCATTTAAATACATGGACCTTAATATGGAGTCCACCCCCCTTTGCAGCTATAACAGTTTCCACACTTGTTAGAAGGCTTTCCATAAGATTTTGGAGTTTCTGCGGGTATTTTGTGCCCATTCTCTCTATAGAACATTTATGAGATCAGGCACAGATGTTGGATGAGAACGCCATGTCTTTACAGAGCTTGTTTTGCACATTGGGGCACAATCATGCTGGGACAGAAAGGGGGCTTCCCAACCCCAATATTTGTCCATATATATTCTACAATATCACTGTGCTGTCATCTCCTCTTCCATAACCTCCTTCCTTATAACCTACTGAGGCTTTGAACAGACAAAACTTCACCAGTGTCTGTACAGAAGAAGTCCAAATCCTGCTTAATTCCGGACTAATGATTTAAATTATTCATAATATCAGGAAAATGCTAACTAGTTGGAAGCTGATGGAGGCCAGCAAAAAGCTTTTTTTTAATCTGGTCTCCTCTGTCACCTCTGACCAATTACATGTCTGAAAGCCCCTGGGGGTAATTTCACATGCTCAAGGTGAGGATAATGCTCAGGAGTCTTTAAGGTCGTAAACCAATTGCAGAGTCAGGGTGTAAGTAATGGGACACTCCGAGTAAGTGTGGAGGAACTAGAAGGAGCTCATAATCCCTTTCTTTCAGATCACTGTCACCTCTTGCTTGTGGTGAATAATTGCACACAAACACACTGTAAATACAACAACAGACATGCAAGTTTCTGTTTGAAAGTCAGGTTCTCTGTAGCAGCAGGAGTCTGTACAGCTGTAATAAGAAATAAATTATATGTTGTTTAACCCTTAAAATGCAAGCAGACTACAAATGGTAAATCATCGTCATATGGTTAAACTACTTACATGCAAGTTTCATGTTGTTCATGCTGTCTGCTGTGTTCACATGTAACTATAAGGGGCCACTTTACATAGAACCAAAAACATTTTAATTTCAAAACATGTAAAAATAAAGTGGTGTTTTAAAAACTAATGTGCACAATGAACAAAAGGAGTATAGTTACAGGAAACAACAATATGTGGGATTATCAAAAGTAAATCCTTATATTTATATCAAAAGCAAATCCAGGACCAAAAATCAACAGTGTTGGAGCTATGAAAGAACGATACTGTGCTATGATATGCACATGTTCAGGTTGTTAATATTACTGTGTGCACCATAGACCAATGTTACATTTCCTGCACCAGAATATACAGACTAGGGATGATATTAATGCTGTAAATAAATAACCTAAAGAACAAATAACTTTTCTGGTCCTTTTCAAATCAATTTGTCTTCCAGCAGCTCCATTTTCATGTGATCTCTTTGACTTTGTAATACCTTTCCCATTATGGATCTGGGCCCAGCCCCAATAATACAGGTCATTCTTCCTTGCAAGGGCAATGTTGGAGCACATTCCCTCTGCAAACTTTGATTACCCCTCAAACTCTTTCTCAGTTTCTCAACAAATAGTCTCTCATAATAAAAATACTTTGGTGATGGATTATTGTGAAATCCATCACTGTGCCTTCTCCAAAAATGGACACCCACATGCTTCTCATCTATGCAAACACAACAAACTCTCCTTCGAAATTATTTAAACGTCTGATCTAACTGTTTCTCTCATGTATAATTTCTTGTTTAATTGGAGGCTTTTTTTGGGGGGAGGCATTTTACAGCCATGATCACCTACATTATGTCCACAGGCTAACCATAATCTTGTCCATTCATCAATGTTGCAACGTCATCCCCTACTTTGTGCTACACCCTAATGAGTCACCAATCCCAAAATTTCTCATGGTTGCCCCCAGACGTTCATGTTATGAGATCATGTCTGGTACTGCAATGCCACACAAATAAGAAGCGGTATACTGTAAATCATATATTGTAATCATAAATTGTTCCTTGCTTTACCCTAAACACTTTCTAGGCTATCTTCCAACTTAAAATTGAGGCAAGAAGCCCATAACTAAAATAAATCAAACTAAAATAAAAATCAAACTATTCAGAGAGACTCTCCATCCTCAATATGAAAGACGAACATGTTGTAGCTAATCACATCTATGGTAATGAATTGTAGGAGCTTTGATAGGTGTTTTGACGTCCGCCGTTGAAGTGCTAAAGCTGTGAAACTGAGCTGAATCAAACTGAATATGCATTGCATAGAAATTGACAGGCCTCTTCTGTTTCCAAGCACCGGTCTGCAGAAACTCAAGAGCCGCGGTGGACCAAATAGTGCCAAATGAAGCCAATGGCTTTTTTGCATAATAGTGAGTTGAAGTATTGCTATTGTTCAATGGTAATTTTTTCTTTTGGCCCGGCAGTGAAAATGACCAAATTAACTTTGAGTGAGACATTGTAGGATTTCCATAATGTACCCTGATTCTGACAGTGAGCTTTGATTTGTAGTGCAGACACTCCATGGAAAGAAACAGGTAAACTCTGCATACATTTTAAGGAAAGAGCAGTATATCCAGTTCCCCAGAACATGATGCCCCCTTTTTCATGATTGTAAGGCCATGCTATTTACGATGTTCAGTTCCAAAAGGTCATTTAAATACAATATTCTATTGTAATTATCATAAAAATGGATGATGCAAAATGGAATCTTCTTTAATTCACAGTCCTCCCTGTAATAAATCATCCTCTTCATTCAGATAACACTATTTCTCTTCACACTTTATTCAAATACTATTTATATTTTAGAACGATTTTTTTTTCTATTGCTTTGCTAAATTACAATATGTCATTAACTATTCGTTTGTTATTTTACACACAGTACAGACATTCTATGTGCATTTAAACATTCTAAATATTTTTTTAGATGTTACACTATAATTTAAACATTTGTTGAATGAGGAGTAAGTTTATTTATCTATCTATTTATTTTTTATACAAGCATTGGCCTGAAATCAGCAGACTGCAAGCTCAGTCCCCAGTGATGCCACAGCCATTCGTTGGAAGAAGTCCAAGAGAGCACAATCAGCCTGGTTTTCTCTGGGTAGGTAGGATGGCTCTCCATCTCCCCCATCACTTAGCTTGATGCGTGTGAGTGTGGGTGTATCACAGCTGATGTAACAGCATCTTATTCCAACATACTGAGCAGTCCAATTACATTGTGTCAGCAGCAATTGAAAATATTGAGAGAGAAAAAATGTACACTCATTTTTTAATTCCCTTTTAAAACATAATAAATTCAGTTATTATGCTTTGTACCATCATTCTAAAACCCATAAAACTGTCTACCCTTTATTTAAAGCCTTTGAAGAGTAAAAAATATTTGAATAGTTTTCTATTCTCTTTAACCAAATTGTCAAGTAGGTTTTATTGTCATTTCGACCATCTACACACCGTATACAGTGAAGCAAAACAACATGCCTCCAGGACCATGGTGCAACAAAAGAACAGAACAGGACAGAACAGAACAAAATGGAAAAGAGCAGAACAACATAATACATTTAATATCACTGAGAACACTGATTCAAAGCTTTTAAACAGTAGTACACATTCAGATTACATTCTTTATTAATATTTCTTATTTTTCTTATTTTGTTTATTTGGATCGCAACCAATGACAACTAGTTGGCAAACATTTAAAGGATGCTCTTTATTCAGCAGAAAAATGATACATACAAGTCATCAAATCATAAGTAAAATGCTAATTAAATGTTTCATCATCTGCTCTTCTATAATGTTATTGTTATAATATATTTAATGTATATCATGTATATATAATGTATATAATATATATATAATGTTGAAATATATCTACACTTCTGAAGTAAGGAAATTTGCCTGCTCAAAAAATAAAATACAAATGACAAATTACCGTAAATTCCGGAATACAGAGTGCACCTGATTAAAAGCTGCATGCTCTGATTTTAGAGAGAAAATCAATTTTGTACTTGAACAAGCCGCACTGGATTATAAGCCGCATATGTTTCACGTTGTAATATGAGATAACTACACAGATTTTTTTTTACTTTTAAACATTATGGTAACATAAACCAATACATATTGCACATTATTTTGCGAACAGTGTCTGCAACACGGCTACCTTTAAATATACGTACGTAACACACACATTATGTTGCTTCTGCTTTTTTACTGAACAGTGCAGGAACAATATTCCATCTACTAATGGCAGGTAAAAGTATATACTGTATATATACTGCAGCCTACCAGGAAGTCATTAATTGCCTTCTTCATCTTCCTTATCTTCGTCATGGGCGGGGTTTAGGGGGCCGTGCCCGCCCTCAGACTCACTTGGGCTCGCTCTGGGAATACGAGCCGTCTGCAATTGGTTCGGGAGTTTGAGCCTAAACACTCGTCACAGATGCGGGCGAGGTGTGCATAAAACACATCAACCTAAAATGTGCCTATAAAATGTGTGCCTCCCCAAAGGTCAATCCGCAAATCCGTGTCTGGCGCCGGGTCTGGTTATGAGGCAAAATGTTTTGACGTCATGAAAAAAAAACATATATTAGCCACAGGCTTCAAAATTTGTGAAAAAAGTAGCGGCTTATAGTCAGGAATTTATGGTAGATCAAATGATGGAATGTTGCTATCTTTACTGCTGTTGCTCCACTATCAGAATGATAGCACTAACCCCCACCCATTCCATCAAACAAATATTAAAAAGCCCCATATAATTTGAATACCGGGACATAGTTCTGACACCATCTCTATCCTATGGGATTAAGTAGCTAACAGAAGATTATGTAGTTATAAGTAAGACGTTTTCTAAGCCAAGGCAAAAGTAGGTTATTCATTTGCTTCACCGTTAGATGTGCTATTTAATGAGTGCAATAACCTCTGGATTCACAGCAGCTCCATGTTCTCTCAGCGACTGAGGCTGATGGTGTGAAGATCTGTGCAAAGGTATTCTTAACAGTCCAGCTGGCTGCTCACGAAGAAAACCATTTGACAGATCTTCATGGCATTCAAAATTACCATGCATAAGGGCAAATGTTTAGTTGCCATGGCTACAGTGAGCATAAGAGGGATTAAACCCGTTTGTCCTTGCAGAGGACTTCACATACATCATGTTTACTGTTTAGCGTGCAGCCGCTGGTGGTTGGTCAGCCACGACAGTGATGCCCTGAGACACAGCACAGGCAAATCCGATTTGCTGATTGATATATTTGCATGCAGTCAGGACACTGATGTGAAAAGTGACCCTGAGATGTCCATTCAAAATGTATAATATCCATTAAGGCAAAACTATGGGTGCAAAGATGCTGTTTGTTTGGTACCCTGGGAAAGTATATAACAGTAGGGAAAATATTTCCCATTTCCAACAGAGCCTATGTAAGTTCAGCATGTACTATACATGCGGATAATTACACACCTATTATGGAAGACCAGTCCGTTTATATAACCAAATATAGTAATTCTAGATTCATAATAATAATGGTAATGATAATAAAAAGCCTTAGTTGAAAATGTGCTAAAAGCTCAATATGTAATTACTTGAAGAATATTTCGTCTCTGTACAGAATTTTGGAATAAGTCAGCAGTAACTCTATGTGTAACAGATTAGATGTCCCCTACCTGCAAAACTCATAAAAATCTACTGCAAGGCTACGTACATCTAATTCTAGAGAAGCCCCTTAGTAATGGGATAACTAACACTACTGCTTACAACACTAATGCTACCTAACATCACTTTTTGCAATGAAACTCTGGTAAACAACTATTAGTAAAATGCAACAAAAAATTTTGAACAAGATATGACAAGGGAAAGAAATGATGTGAAACATGATTTAATATACAGTTAGTTCCTTAATTATGTACCCTGTCTGAAAATCAAACCTTTCATTTAAGTAACTATATTATTGCTACCCCACGAAATTCTTATGAACAAAATGTAATTAACGAATGCTCCCATTTATAGTTCACTTTTTCCCACCAAGTCTTATGACATCCAGTCAACAAACTGGGCAGCTGATGCCTAGGAGCCCAGTCTCATGGGTTTCCGTGCAGCCATCACATTACACAATTTAATCCAAATATATGCTCCTTTCATGATTTAGGGTTTTTTTCATGCTAGGACAATGCTTCAGTACCCAGACAGTAGGAGAGAAATAATGAGTTGATTCCTTACCTTAACCTAACCCTAACCCTAACCCTAACCCTAACCCTAACCTAACCCTAACCCTAACCCTAACCTTAAACCTAACACTAACCCTAACCCTAACCCTAACCCTAACACTAACCCTAACCTTAACCTAACCATAAGAGTCACCAGTTAGCCCAGGTACGGGTATTTTAACACAGTGCACATGATAATACTGAGGGTAGTACAGCGTTGTCCTAGCACGAAAATGTGAAGTGTGTTCTAGCACGAAAAAAAGCCCTAAATCGTGATCGCAGCACGTATTTTGATTAAATTGTGTTTAGTGATGGCTGCACGAACACTCATGAGATCAGGTTGTGCCTAGTGGTTAGGGAGTTGTCCCTGCAATCAAAAGGTTGTGGGTTTGAATCCCAATTCGTAGTGTCATCACCAAAGTACCCTTGAGCTAGGTACCCTGCACACTGCTCCCTGGGTACCCCTTGTTGGTGGCAGCCCCCTGCTTCACTTGGTTAATGAAATCACATTGAAAGAATTTCCATGAGAAAGAATTTCACATTGTTCACAGTGTGTGCTGTGGTGTTACTTTAATGAGCCACTTTACATTACAATCATTGGGAGACACAGAGGCCAAATTCCATAGACTTTCATTAGAGAATGTCTGACAAATTTGAAAGTGAGAGAATAAATTCCAAAAAAACGCTTATGTTTTATTCGCACAAACTCTGCACAATTATCTAAAATTTAAAGCGTCCACAGAGACTTGGATTCACCAAATGATGAAGCAAGCAGTTACAACTGCTGAACCATTTTTATTTTAAGTTGGGCATGTTTTTGCTTATGCCATTGCATTAAATATGACATATATGTTTTTACGTGTGCTGTACAGTGGCTGTTCCTGTTTGTGAAGTTCTTTGATATTAGAATTGTATTTCAAAGGTTAGGCCTGCTGTCTAAAAAGCAGCATAGGGCAGTCACACGTGACTGATTTTGTGATTAAACTTTAAAAAGCACTTTCAAGAGGGCCCTGGTATATTTGCTGCGTTTGGCCTCTTGTTTGTGGGAAAGACGGGTCTGTGCTGATATTGGGCAATATGTTTGCGGTGGCTGATTCTGGCACTGCCTAAAGAAACAGCCCAGCTAAATAATGAAGCAAGGTGAGTAGAAATGAAAAAAAAACAATGCTGCCTGTCTCTTCTCATGCCGTTGGGTTCACATGAGGATTATTGATGTTAGGCAGAAAGAGGGAATCACCTTTTTGTTTTTGTGATGGCGCTGCCTCAAATATTGATTGGCTCAGGGATGCCTGCAGTGAAGAGAATGATTTCTGAAGGATTAATTTATGTTTCTATCGATCCTAGCCAATAATTCTGGAAAGTCTGCTCTTGTTGCCTATTAGATCTAATAAATGTACCCATAAAAGCAAGGAAAGATTTCTGGATTGCTCGGCTGAAACAAAACAGTAGTATGGTGCCAACTTTGCTCTTGTGGCTCTTCCAGAAGCTGAATGAAAGGAGGACAATAGTGATCCATTGTGGCCAGGGACATTTGGCTCTAATGCTCTTCTGGACTGGGCCAACACCTGGCACGCAGTGTTGCCAAAGTGAATGGTTGGATTCAGACTGTGCTGGTGTAACTGACTGGCACTAACAGGCTCAGTATATCAGAGCATATTTTAGCCTCCTGAAGACAGTTGAAGCACTAAGTATAAAGAGGTTGGAAGGTGGGGATACTGGTGTTACTGAGCTGTGATGTGGAAGGTGGAGACCAACTCACCGGAGAGCAATCTTTCCCATCACCTTGAGGGAGGTAAAATGCTTTAATGAAGTTTTTTGCTGCATTATAAAGCATGCTCTCCAGGGACGTAGTGAACTGGATGTGCTGTGTCCGTAGGTGTGATTCATTTGTTTAGCATGTAGACATTGTAGGAGTTCCAGGGAATAGTAGTACTTGTTGAACTGTTGAACCTACAACCTATGACGCTATTCTAGCACAAACATACAGTGAGGAAAATAAGTATTTGAACACCTTGCGATTTTGCAAGTTCTCCCACTTAGAAATCATGGAGGGGTCTGAAATTCACATTGTA
>JBBMFX010286206.1:0-19342 GCA_037832545.1 Rhabdalestes septentrionalis | reverse complement strand
AATTGGAATACAGTATTCGGAAAGGCACAAATAACATGTTTTTATGAATACGGAATTCAGACATTTATTTAAAAAAATATTTGTTTTCAGGAAACCACGCCTCCCAGTACATGCTCGCCTCGGGAGCAGATACTCCGCCCCCAGGTCTCAGGCTCGCATTTGAGAATAGATACTCAATTCCAGTGCCGGCACCAAGGGGGGGCGATCGAAGGTAGCAATCCCCCCAACAACCCAAAACCAACCCCCCCACCCCAATGCCACACTCATATGTAGGGGCGGACTGGAACCTGTTTGTTTGATTGAGTTAAATGAACCTTATGGAGGAAAACTCAGAAAGGCGATGTGCTGAGAATCCAAGTATGTTGGGAGAAGGATGAGGGAGGATGAAACTGCCGGTGAAGAGGAAAAGAAGAAGTCCTTGTAGGAGGTACATGAATTAATTGAGGGAGGACATGCAGACAGTTGGTGTGAGAGAGGAATATGCAGAAGACAGAAGGAAATGGAGAGCATTGATCCCCTATGGCAACACCTAATCGTCAGCAGTAGAAAGTTGATAAAGTAGACTGGCTGAAAACATTTGTATACCATTAATAGAAAAATCTAACTCCCTAGCTGATGCATAGCAGCCAAGCTCATATCCTGTATTGTTCCAGTGTTCCAAGATCATAATGCATTATTCCTGGATCATAACGTCACAGGCCCGCCACAAGTGCTAGTTTCAGTGTAGCCTTTTTCATTGCCTGTGTTTCATTTCAATTATTTTAAGTGCCTTTGTTTATGATGGGTAGCATGCTCTCTGCATTTTACGTTGTTTTCTATATATTTTTGTGTGATTATAGGACTTTTATTGTCATCCATTCAAATACACAGCACTGAATGAAATTAGATTTTTTGCAGGCACATTACAAAAACCCACACAACATGAAGACAAAAAGTACATCAAGACAGTGTAACAGGTAACAGAGCAACATACATTTGCTTAGGAGAACAGCAGGAGATTTAGTAGCGATAGACATATACTGAGGTAGTATAGTGCAGTGCAAGATTCAAATAATAACAACAACAACAATAATAATAATAATAATAATAATAATAATAATAATAATAATAATACATTTTATTTATATAGCACTTTAGGTTTTACAAGAAAATCTAAGTGCTTACAGATGGAGAAAATAAGAAAATAAAACAACAGGACATCCATGGCAAGAACCCTGTGTGCAACAGTACTGAGGACCATGAGCACAGTTCATTTAAGCCGCTCTCCGCAGGTACGGTGGGCCAGTTGAACATCCCCAGGCATGATGGCGAATTTCCCGGCGTGGATGGCGCAAAGGTTGGAATCCTCGAATAGATCCACCAAGTAAGCCTCTCGAAACAGATGCACCAAACAAGCCTTGCTGAACAGATTTACCAGATCCAGCCTCTCTGGCTTCCTGCAGGGCTGTGACCAAGCGCTGGAAGGGCAGCCCGTAAATCAGCAGCTCCATGGATGTTTTGTAACAGCAGATCTCTCTTAGAGCCATGGTGCCAGGCCTGTAACCGTGAGGTTTTTTCATGTCGCCAGTGGCTGGATCACTCTCACAAGCCACCTCCATGAACAGCTGCTTCCTGGATGCCTTAACACCAGAGGATTTGTAGGCGGTCTGCTTTGTGCTTAGCATGGTACCCACAAGAAAATTAGTGAAAATAATAAGATATACAGACAAAAAATTATATGCATTGATTTGGTGAATATTTACTGCAAATCATATATTTTGCCAAATAAAAACAAGCTAGACGGAGCGGCGGTAGTCTTGCCAGCTTCCCCGTAACCTTGAAAACTTATGATGTGCAAGAGCATAAAGTATTTGTTCAGTGTTCAGTGTATATGTGCAAAGATTCATTGTAAACAATGCTTAATGTCTGTAGCAAAGAACAAAATACAAAGTAGCAGTTCAAGTTCAGGATTCTGACAGCTTGGGGGGAAAAGATATTGCGGAACCTGGCTGTATTTGTCCTGATGCTGCAGGACTTTCTATCTGATGGTAGGGGTTCAAACAGTATGTGATAGGTGGGATGGATCCCTTAGAATAGCAGAGGCTCTGTGCAGACAGCGTGTGGATTGAGGGGAGGGAGATCCTTATGACCTTCTCAGCTATCCTCACCTGGTCAGCTGATGTACTCCTGAAATCATGATTTCTTTTGCCTTTGCAACACTCATCCCATCATCTTGCCAGCTGTTCGACCTCCTCTCTGTTTGACCAACCACTCTCTGATGAGGCCCACAACAGTGGTGTCATCTGCTTAATGGGGACATTGGACTCAGTCTTGGCGGTGCAGTCATGGGGGAGCTGCGTGAACAGGAGTGGGCTCGGTACACAGCCCTGGGGTGAATCTGTGCTCAGTGTGATGGTGTCTGGTGATCTGCTGCTGATGCACACTAGGGATATCTTGGTAGAAGGTCTACTTCATCCTGCCAAGGTGCCGGACCAATATGGCATAAGCCCACAAGTACTCAAGCTGGGCACCTCCCAGCTATGTGGAGTACTGCTGAGGTATTTTTGAAAACACATTACGAACAGTAATAATTTATTAAAACTGGACTGACCAAACTTTTAATTAGAACTCAATAAGATGGACAAGCTGACAGTGCTAACAAGGGAGCATGTTTTCTGGGAGTGCAGTGTTGTGTTTCACTGAACCAACACTGCATAGATATATCCCAGACCTTGTTGTGGATTTAAATGATTTTCATTGTGTATGATCAGACAGAGGCACCACGAGGAGCAAAAACTGCTACATGTCCAACTTCTTTTGATTGTAGTTGCATGACCTGGTACAAGTTTGTAACAGAGCAGACATTCACATCCACAAGAATGTATTGTTGGTTCCAAGCATGACCAGTGTAAAGTGGAGATGCCAACAGGCAGTTATCAACCAGCCCCCTAGGTTTATTGGTCATTTTTTATTGATTCATTATCCCTGTTAAGAATCTATTTGCATATCCATCCTGTTTTTCATGTTTCCCTCCTCAGGCTGAATCCCAAGAACCAAGGAGAAATGGAACCTGAAATCCCAGCAGTGGTGGAGGTTGAGGGTGCTCCTGCCTGTTGAGTTAGACTAATTCTCATCTCTTGGGTGCATAGTGGTTTTGTCCAATATTTGGTGGACTACGAGGGGTACAGTCCCGAGGAGAGGTCACTGATGATTATCACTGAGACTGGCTGGATCTACCCATTCCTTATCCTAGGGGCCATCCTCCCATTTGACCTCACCATCTACCACACCCTATGCTACAGGGTCAACTATGGCATCATCCCTCTTTGGATACTGGGCCTGGGAGTGAACTGTCAAATTCGCAACCACTACCCAACCTCCAGTGGTCCCTGTCACAGCATTACTGAGTCGGATTTGCCTTTTTCCTGTTCACGGGCTATAGTTTCAATATAACAGACATTATCATGTCAACTGTGTCATTTAAGTTAAGTTTTTTGTGTAATCAGTCTTTTCATTGGTTATCTTCTTTATTTTCTCCATACTTCTGTATTTTTAGTCATTTAATTAAATTTCTCATCTTTCTCTTCTTTCTGTATTTTCTATTTGAAATCAGCCTACCCAGATGCCTTTGTCTGGTCACCATCATTTTGACTTATGTTTGTTTTCCCACAGCGTGCATGCTGACATTGAGCCAGACTCACTTTCCATTTATTCCTCATTATCATCAGAAGTTTTCTTAAAGCAAAACAGGCGCAACTAGATGATGACAATGCTCCAAAAAGATGAATACTCATTCTGTACTTCATAAGTGGTTGAGTGATGTCCCCATCATCTCACAAGAAATGAAGTTTGCCTGGGTGGGACCCTGAACATCTTCTCGGCATCAGCCAAAATGGCCACATTCACCAGATGAAAGCTTAACAGCGCTCCAATCTAGGATTTTGTAAGGTCTGGACCATGTAAAAGCTCACTGTTGAGTGATTTTCCTTGAAAAGATGCAGCGCAATCAGAAACAACCTGTAAACGTAACCTTTTTTGGGATGACAGACTCCATGGTAAGGTATATACCCAGCCCTTGCCATGCTTCAGTACATGTTCATTTTGGGAACAATCTTGGCAAGTCCACACATCATGGAAAGCCTTGTTCATGTTCAACTTTCATTTATAACGCATTGCTCTTTGCTCTGACATCTGTCGGATATTTGGCAACTCAACATCTCCTCTGAATTTTTAAGTTTTACTGGGGTCTCCAATATCTGCACAAACCATAAATCTTCTTGTTACATTTCAATCTTTTCATATGCTTTTTCAGGGAAATCATGGTTAAGTTGCCAAATCAGGAGGAGGTTCAAATTTTCTTTTTTTAGCTTGTTGAGACAAATGTACTCACCATGAATGAGGCCGCTAATTACCTAGATCAACAGGGTTCTAATTTTTAAAGGCCTTCTGCTTTTGATGTTTAGTTCCATAAAGTGAGGCAAATTTACTCCAATAAGCAAGTCAATATCAGCATCTATACAGGTAAGCACATTTCCTTTGAATGTGGTATTTGTAAAAGTGCCATTTTTCCATGTCCATTTGCCATGTTATGTAATCTTTGCTGACTGGCATTTCTTACTAAGTATAGGCATCTGGCAGCTCAAAGAACTCCATTCCGTATAAAAAAGTCACTGTTTGCCTTTGCATATACCTGTAGCTTTGGAGCAGAAGAAGGTGCTGTTGTTGCTGGTTTCAGGTAAACACTTGCAGTTCCAAAGAAGAGGGACAATTCTGTTACAGCCTAAGTAATCCAATGGGGTGGGGCTGAAACATTATTGTCTCAGATATTTTCTCAGACAGTGAGCAAGAGATGCAGGCTTGAGGTCATGGGCCAGGGTCACCTGAAGCTTTAAAGGTGACAGGTCGTGCACATCCCGCACAAACCTAGAGGAGGCCAGGTTAGAGCCTCCAGTACGAGACAGGATGATTCTGAGGGATGCCTCTAGAATTAATAAACTCTCAAACAAATTATGAAGAAAGGGAAAAATGGGATCAAAGTCTGAAAAAATTCAGAGTATAAATGGAACAACGTTTAAACCAATGGGGGATAAATATGGGGAAAAACAGTAAATTGTCCTAACTAACAGTGACGGTAAAGTAATTGGAAAAGGAGGCTGTGGAGGATGAAGCATGGACTGAAGAAGCACACAGGCAAACCCGGTCTCATAAGTTTTCGTGAAGCCATGACGATATACAATCTAAGCCTTTTTTCATGCATGAACAATGCTTCTTTATTTGTGCTTGGACAATGTTTTACTAAACTATGTATTTTAATGGGCACTGCACAAAACATCCAGTTCAATTGCTAACTGTTGACTGAGGGACAGTAGAAGAGAAACTATTAAGCTGATTCCTTATTGTTTTTGTTTGCAAAGTGGTTGAAAGGCCATGAGACAGGGAATGTCCCTAACACTAACAGTCATCGTTTAGCACTGATACTGGTGGTATAATGCACTAGATCTTAATAGTGTAATATTTATTACCCCAAAAATTAGACAATAACTGGGATAGCCCCTAATAGCAAAAATTGAAAATGCCAGTAGTGGTTGTTTCCACCATTTGCTGCAATGACAGCTTGACAGCAACATCTCATGCGTTCAACTCTTCCACAAGTGCTACACGCAGTTCTGCTAGGTCATGTGGGGGTGTGGTACCATCATT
This sequence comes from Rhabdalestes septentrionalis, assembly GCA_037832545.1. Taxonomy (NCBI): domain Eukaryota; kingdom Metazoa; phylum Chordata; class Actinopteri; order Characiformes; family Alestidae; genus Rhabdalestes; species Rhabdalestes septentrionalis. The sequence continues at coordinate 13,663 of JBBMFX010286206.1, read as the reverse complement.
CAGTCTCTGCTTCAACTGGTCCCAGACGTGCTCTATGGGGTTCAGGTCAGGGGACATTGATGGCCATACCATATGAGGCAATCCAACTTCCTGAAATCGAGCTGTGACAATTCTGCCATGATGTGGTGGAGCATTATCATCCGTGAACAGAAAGTTGGGGGTGTGCTGGCAGAATTGGTAGATGATGATGTGTTCTATGATGTCTCTGGGATAAGAACATGCAGTGACTGAGCCATGTACAATAATTGTTTTGTGCTGACTGGTGATGCCTGCCCAGACTGTTGCACCTTCTCCACCAAAGCAAACCCTGGGGACCATGCTGACCTCAGAGTATTACTCACCTCACCTTCTCCAGCAATGCTGATGACCATGATTTCTGTGCAAAGTGACCTGACACTCATGAGTGAACAGGAGGGTAGACCACTGCTGCATTGTCCAGGTTACATGGTCTTGTGCACACAGCAATCCTTCACCGTGGTGTCTTGGTGTCAGTGGAGTCACCTGTAATGGTCGTCTGGCATTCATGCCAAAGCAGTGGAGTTGGTTGCAAATGGTTTGTCTGGAAACCCTAGTACCCCTCACATCTCATAAATGGGCCTGCAGCTGAGTGGCAGTTGCACAATGATGTCTGAGTGCATAGGTCCTTAGGTACTGGTCCATCACTCGCCATGCTCAGGTGGCGCAGCTCGTCCATTAAGTGATGTTGTGTGTTCATGGCTGTTTGAATGATGAACTTGGAATAACTTACTGACAATATCAGCTTTTTTCACAGAATGTTGAAATGCCACATTGAAAAACGTTGTCTTTTGGTATTGGCCCCAATATAAGTTACACCTGTACCCATTGAGACCATTACATGGAATACACAAAATGAGGTGTGTCTATCACCCTAATACAATTGCCTCCCTATCTCAAAAATGTCTGAAGTGAAACAAACACTGTATGTATGACATTCACTAAGTCTCTCGCAATATCCCTAATCCCTAATATCTCTCTCTAAAAAGCACACTGAAAACACAGAAACAATTGGCATGTGTTCATACTGTAGGATGTTCATAACTATTCCAAACTGGAAGGCCTTTTCAAGGATAATACTAAATGGCACACCATCGTGCGTAGTGAGTTCCTGTACATAGAGGGGGCTCATGCATCATTTGAACACTTTAAATTGACCCTGTCCACCGACTCTGTGGTTACCAGATCCAACCAAAACCTTCGTACAAACAGTGTCTGATCATGGGGGGACTATTTGCTTATTTATCATCAAAACTTGAACCAGTCGTGGCCAGGGTGCCTGTTTGCTTGTGCAACGTGGCTGCGGCAGAAAGATTTGTGGCCGTGTCCCGTGATCTTGTGGGTTACGGGGAATTGAAGCTTTTGCTGCCACATGGAATTTCTCTGCTTTTACAGAATCATATGACCAGTCATCTCTCTTCAGCACGCTGGTTGCATTTTAACGGCACACTGCTATTCATGCGAAATATTATGTAATGGCGGAGAGAAAATCAGCAAACTGACAAAAGATTCTTCGCTCAGAACAAAGGAGAGAATGTTGGTCCTGGGGTTGTCCCAGGTTGAATACTCTCATAACTCGTTCTGGATTTCTTACAATGGCAAAAAGACCTCTCTTGCATCTCCATTGAAAACATAGGGTTTGCACAAATAACAACCTTGATTTAATAATGTTACTGTGTCCTTATCAGCTCAGGCCTGGCTTCACAACCTGAATCATTAGTCAGCAGAATCACATTAATATTGTGTTTAAAGAAAGAATCATTCTAGGTATGTATCACAAACCAAATCTACTGACTTACCTTGGAATATAAGTGAATATATTGATTTTCCCTTAAACTGTCAAATTTTGTTCTAACCTGAATCTTGCCATTATACCTACAAAAGCTGATGGTGAGACCCAAAACTGTGTGGTGGTTGTGTTGTCTGAGAAGAGACCTCAATAATGAACCTCTGACTAAGCCTAATTTTCTTTTCTTTATAGACTTCTCTGCCTCAAGAGATTCACAGAAAAATAATCGAGTGGGGTTTACAGTCACTACTCCTCAGTGGATGGCTGTCATCACACTTCTCTGCTCAGTTAGCAGAATTAGTTGCGCTGACTGAAGTGTGTAAAATAACTGAGTGTAAATCTGTCACAATCTACACAGACAGCTGGTATACATTTGAAGTTGTGCATGACTTCAGTGCTATCTGGAGACACAGATCATTCTTAAAATCTGACAGCTCTCCGATTCTTAATACTGAGCTGATACATTGCTTATCAGAGAGCACTCTACTACCAAGTGCAATTTGTTCTTTTAATGATGGATTTTATTGAACTAACATTAGCACTAAGGGGAAAAAGTATGACTTGTAGTCAGTGGATTGAAGCTTTTCCCAGCACAAAACAAGACTCTCTATAGTAAAAGCTTTAGTAAGAGAAATAATACCTTGATGAGGCGTACCAGAAAAACTAATCAGCAACAACAGATCAGCATTTGTGAAAAAAGCTCTGTGTGAATTTTTGGCATCAACCTTTGCAAGCATGTGTTACACAGAAAGCGGCGGAGCAGTTCCTATTAAAAAGAAACTGGTTAAATGCTGTGATAAGCCATGTTTGGCTTGGCCAGATGCCTTTCCAGTAGTACTGGCATACATGAGAATGCATCAAAGTGTGAGGTCTAACCTAAGCCCGAGATATTGTTTGGTGAGGTCGGGAGACAAACCACCAAGAGCTGGAGGAAATGACATTATAATGTATTGTGATGACGAGATACTGCAATATTGCATGAAACTAGTAAAAAACATTCAGTCCATTCACCAGCAGGTCAGAGATGCTTGGCCACAAGAGGCGGATTACAAGGATTCAGATGAAAACATTGGAAGTCTAAATGTTGGTGTGGACCATTTCAGGTGATGCTAGCCACACCCAAAGCAGTGAAGGTAGAGGGACAAGCAACTTGGATCCATGCCTCCCACTGCAAACGGGCACCAGGTCCAAAGAAACTGGTGAAACACGATGCAGTAATGTGAAGGAGGCTCTGAGTGAAAGGCAAATTTATCTGTTTGTGAAGATCTGGGTCATGTGACATCTGGGATCGGCACAACATCAGAAACCAGAGCAACAGCCCCTGATTGATTAAGCAAAAATGTGGTATGTGTGGGTTTTTATATGCACCCTTACAGGCCTGCTCGCAAGCTGAGAATATTTTGGAAGTAGATAGGAAATAGATGCGGTAGGTTTGGTGGGACTATTTGGAATTAAACTTAACCACATGACGTGCTCCTAATAAAGCAATGCCCGCCTTAAACAAAAATAGTTTTAAAAAAAGGTTAAGATGACGGATCATTTGAACAGATAATGAGCATGGGTTGTACCATGTGGTGGCTCTGTGATCCGCATGTTTTGAAATCTACATTGCCTGCCAATTGGACTGGCTGCTGCATGCTGTTCTGCTACTCATGCCATAAAAAATATTGCATGTACAAAAGTTTAATGCAGAAACTATCCCTGCCAATCCGGAATCATCGTTCGATCCGCATTTTTACATTGACGCTATTGGGAAGCCGAGGGTGGTCCATGATTTAATGTCCAAACTGCGGCAAGTTTTGAGTCTTCTCTGTTTTGGTGGGTTATAATTAACAAAAGCAGAGCAGGGGTGTTTGTATAATGATGTTTTGTGTGCAATGATCTTGCTGTACCAAAATACCAAAAGTCCAGATCGTGCAGTGGTCAAGGTTTTGAAGGGCTTAACTTCACTGTCCAAGGCACTGGCCACCAATTCCTGAATAAATGGCAGTCCATTTGGCTTCCTGGTTTGGGAGATGGTCAAGTATGGTGCACACCTTATTAGATGCATTTTTAAAAGAGTGCGTATTTTGTTTTCTGTGGTTGTTGCTCTATCCCACTTGTCAGACGGATGATTGCGAAGCTGATTGTGTTGATGTTACCATGCAAAAATGACACAGTGTACATGATGATGACGAGCATGGAGCATGACTCTGAGTTTGACTTCAAGGGTCATAACAATAACCTGTACCCTTACCCTGATAACAAGGGGGTGAAGAACATCCTGTAAATGTGGAGGTGGATGATGTGAGTCGGTGAAGTGCTAGTAACCTCACCTGGCTCACCATCTGGTCAGTGATGGGCTGTGAAGTTCCATCTGGTAGAAGTTATAAAGAATCGATCTGTGGCTTCGCTCTTCCACTTCCGGTGTGACCTTTTCATATATTCCTATCATTTCTATCATTTACATCTCTCATGTTTATCCATTGGCTGACTATGTTGAATTTGTTCTTTGCATACTTATTTACCCATATATCCATGTATGTTTTATTAGTAACACAACAAAATGTACTTATACTGTATATCTGTACATATTTTATTAGTTTGATTTACATGTTTGATGTTAATCAAAAGGTGGAGGGAGTAGTTTGGGGGGGAAATATAATTAGTTAACCTGTTATTAGTTAACCTGTTTGCAGTATTTTATCCTCTATATTTAACCACTACACTATGGTTTATCTTTCATGTTTTTATTTCCATGTGCATAGTGTCTAACACATTTGTCTCTTCAACTTGATGGGAAATGGTGTTGTTTTTTATTGCAAGACCATGACTTACTGGCAGTGAGACTAGTATAAACATCCTTTAGAAAATGTGTGAAAACCCTGACTGGCAAGAAAGCAGAAACTGAGTGAATTTAAGGAAGTATGCGATCTTGTCGTCAACTAAGTACAGCATGTGATGTTCATGTCAGCATTTTTCGAACACGTGTTAAGCACATGTGCAAATAAAATTAACTGACCCCAGATCAGAAATATATGCCAGGTCATGATGCTGGAGTGACAATAAAAATCCATGTAACTTGTCCTGTGAAAACACTCTCTTCACAGAGCACTGTCTTGGTGTACTGTGAACAGATCTGCTCTATAATAATTTTTTTGTTTATTGCAAAGGTCTCTCTGATCTTGAGTCTAGAGTCTGTTATGGACAATATATTTTTCATTCCCTCAGCCAGAACATTAATGATGGGTTGTGGATGGGTCCTCCAGCATGAAAATGACCCAAAACATACTTCCAATGTACTACAAAGGAGTGACTAAAGAAGAAGCACATTAAGGCCATGGAGTATCCTAGCCAGTCTCCAGACCTCAGTCCTACAGAAAATATGTGAAGGGAGCTGAAGTTGTTACCAAGCAACAGCCAAGAAACCTAAAGGATTTAGAGAGTTTCTATAACAAGGAGTGGGACCAAAGCCCTCCTGAAATGTATGCAAACCTGGTGACAAACTACAAGAAATGTCTTACTGCTGTGCTTGCCAACAAGGTTTTCTCCACCCAGTACATGTTCTCCACCCAAGTCATGTTCTTCTTAGGTGTCAAATACTTATTTCACTTAAATTGAAAATTACTTCATTAAATGTAAATGGCCTGAGTAATCCAGTTAAAAGGAGTAAAGTGTTTGCAAAGCTTAAAAAGAATGTCATACAGGTGTCATTCCTACAGGAGACTCATATGACTTTCAAATGTCCGGTTATGCAAATTCTTTTTCCTTCTCTTGTAAAAATAGTTAGGCTATTTTAATTACTAAGAGGCTTAATTATGAGTTAATTCAGAAAAGGAAAGATAAAGAGAAGAAAGATAAAGGATCAATAATGTTTTGGTCGAGGCTTCAGGTTTAGTGTAATAGTGTAAAGACGCGTTGAGTCTTGCTCCCACATTTTTTTTTATTTTATAACTGTCTTAATAGCCCACCACCTATTTCTGTTTTACTGTTAATTGGATAATATTGCAGTCGTACACATACCGAAATCGAATGATGGCATCTAAATCAACAAAAAGCAAAAGAGATCAGAAAGTTGAGGAGTGTGGAGATGACGGTAAAGACGTTAGCATGGTAGTGATCGCTAACCTCCTGGAGGAACACCGGGCTGCTCTCTCGGCAGATTTTAAAACCACTGGTAAAACTGGACCAAATTCAAGCCATCGTGACGGAACACACCTCGAAAATTGCCTTGCTGGGGACCCATGCAAATTCGCAGGAGGAGCGCACGCATGCCTTGGAAACTACATGTGCTATGTTAACAGAGAGCAATGCTAAACTGCTCTCCAAGATTGTGGATCTCGAGTCCCGCAGTCTGCGTAATAACATAAGAATAGTTGAGCTACCTGGATCTATTGAAGGACCTCGGCCCTCTATCTTCTTCTCCGACCTACTCATGGAAGTGTTTGGGGACGAAGTCCTGGAATCTCCGCCGGAATGTGACAGAGCACATCGGTCGCTGTCTGACAAACCGAAGCCGGGACAGAGGCCCAGGCCTGTTATCATCCGGCTTCATAAGTTCCAGCAGAAAGAAAAGATTATTCGCGAAGCTAGAGCGAAGAGGGGAAAGCTTTACTATCGTGGAACTCCTATTGCTATTTATGAAGATTACGCACCAGAGGTGTTGGAACAACGTTCCAAGTACAAAGAAGTGCTATCTGAACTTTACAAACTGGGTCTAAAGCCGTTGTTCCCGGCCAGGCTAACTATTGTAACGAAGGAGGGAAATCGGAGAAGACTTGCATCGGTCGCTGAAGCCAAGGAATACATTGCATCTTTACGTTCCGCTGAGGACTAAACCCGAAAAGGACTAAAACCTGACTCAAGATGTGGGGTTTGTAAAATGTTCTGAAACCTACAGAATAAATAGGCTAAAAATGTTATCGCTTGGTTGTTGCATTTTAATATGCTTGTGTTTAGATCGTTTTAGATTTATGGACACCTCTTATTTGACATTATGGATGAGCTGCACACCCTGGTGTTCACTTTATTAGTTTTTTGCGATTTTTTCGGTAACTTACCCACCTCCTGGGCATTGCTATGACTGCATATAGTGTGCGCTGCCATAATATTCTAGACTTGTTCTTTATGCTTATATTATAGGTATATCCAGTGTATGCATATAATATATGGGTAAATGTATATATTTGGAGCTGGGACACTCAGGAAGATGCAATGTTACAGTATATATTTTTCCCTCATACTTATACTCATTCCTCTTTTTCCTGATAAATGTACATTACACATGTGTATGCAAGTATTTGGCTTATTCATTTACCCTTGTATGACTTATTTTATTGTTATTATTATCATTTTTATGTTATTTTATTATTTTATTCTGTCCAATTACCATTTACACTACAAGCAGTGGGGACTGACCCTTATGTAAATGGTGGGAATGAGACGTCGGAAGTGCTGAGCTGTTTTGCTTGGATGTTTGCACTTTGGGGGATATCTTTGAGGCCACAATCAGGGTTTGTTTGTCTTTTTTTCTGTTGTTGTTTTTTTGTTTGTTTTTTGTTTTGTTTTGTTTGTTTGTTTGTTTGTTTTTCTCCTCTTTTCTCTCCTCTCTCTATTTCTGCTGCAGAAAATCGGATGGTTTCAAACTACTTCCACCCCATACATCGATCTAGGTGGCCGCTGCTAATACTTTAAAGATGGGTAAAGGTGTACGCCTGATTTCATGGAATACTAAAGGAATGAACAAGGTCGTTAAGATTGGTAAGGTAATGACACAGCTGAGACATTTAAAGGGAGATATTATATTTCTACAGGAAACACATCTTAAAACAACAGATGTCCAACGTATCAAAAGAGTGTGGATGAGTCATGTGTTTCACTCCAAATTCTCTGCGAAGGCTAGAGGGGCTGCTATTATTGTTAGTAAGAATATACAGTTTGAGCCAACACAAGTTATTGAAGACATTAATGGCCGTTATGTCTTGGTATTGGGCTTGTTACAGAACCTTCCAGTAGTCCTAGTCTCTATCTATGCTCCCAATTGGGAGAATGAACAATTCTTTATTAATCTTTTTGCTAAAATTCCAAACAGTGACACCCATCACATACTGATAGGGGGTGATTTTAATCTGGTGCAAGACACTGGTCTTGATAGGTCATCTCCCAAACAAATCAGTTTATCAAAATCTGCCAAAGTAGTCCTTAATTGCTCATCACGTTTAGGAATTTCTGACCCCTGGAGGTTTAGGAATCCCCATAGTAAACTATTTTCTTTTTTTTCTCCCCCACATCAAAGTTTTTCTCGAATCGACATCTTTCTGATTGATAATAGATTGCTGCATCTGGTTACTGCTAGTAGTTATCATCCAATAGTTATTTCAGATCATGCTCCCAAATCACTTGATATTAATCTCTCATTTACTACCTCTCCATCACAATGGAATTCAATGAGACCTCTGGAATGGATAGTGAATTCTTATGGGAGGCGCTTAAAGCTTTTTTTCGTGGTCAGATTATTTCTTTTACTTCACATCTACGTAAGGCTGATAGGGTTAGGAGGCAGGAAATTTTAGATAAACTCTTTAAACTTGATGAAACGTACGCCATCTCTCCCTCCCCGACCCTGTACAAAAAATGACTTGTATTACAATCAGAATATAACTGTCTAATGACACATGATGCAGAGAGACAACTACGACAAACCAAACAATGTTTCTTTGAACATGGCGACAAAGCGGGTACACTCTTAGCCCAGCAGGCCCGTGCAGCCCGTGTCTCAAGGTTAATTCCAAGAATGATTTCCCCTAGTGGCAATCTTACTGCAGATACGGCTGAAATCAACAAAGTTTTTTTAGATTTCTACATTAACCTTTATACATCCGAGTACTCTTCATGTCCAGCAGATACCCCCAACCCCTTAGACTCATTAAATTACCCTAAAATTAATGAAGATACAGCTAAAAAACTAGGCCACCCCATTTCCCCTCAGGAGGTCCAAGAAGCTATTAGATCAATGCAGAATGGAAAATCCCCAGGCCCAGGTGGGTTTCCGGTTGAATTTTATAAGGCATATTCTAATTTACTAGTCCCAGTTTTAGTGAAGATATATAATGATTCCTTTCAAAAAGGTAAACTCCCGGCTACTCTGTATTCGGCATCCATATCCTTGCTTTTGAAAAAGGACAGGGACCCCACATCCTGCAGTAACTATCGACCAATCTCTCTGCTAAACGTAGATTGTAAGATTTTAGCCAAAGTTCTTTCTCTTCACCTTCAGGATGTCATGCCATCCATAATTTATTTAGATCAAACTGGCTTTACATCGGGAAGGCATTCCTTTTTTTAATACTAGAAGATTACTTAACATTCTTTACTCTCCCTCATCCACCACCCCTGAATGTATAGTTTCTCTGGATGCAGAGAAAGCGTTCGACACGGTGGAGTGGGAATATCTGTTTTTTGCACTAGGTAAATTTGGATTTGACCCTAAACTCATCTCTTGGATTCGACTACTTTATGCTTTCCCAGCGGCCTCAGTACATACCAATGGTGTTTGTTCGCTACCATTTTTACTCCAACGGGGCACACGCCAAGGGTGTCCACTTTCACCCTTGCTATTTAATATAGCGATTGAACCTTTGGCCATCTGGCTTCGCAGTCATGAGGCATTTAAAGGTATTATCCGCCATGGACAGGTCCATAAACTCTCTCTTTACGCGGATGATTTGTTACTGTATGTTTCTGACCCTTCAGTCTCCCTCCCCCCTATACTACGCATTTTGGACCAGTTTGGCCGCCTTTCAGGGTACAAGTTAAATAAAAAAAAAGTTAGTTATTTTTTGTAAACCAACTGGCTCTTCCTACTTCTTCATTCCCCTTTAAGATAGCCTTAGATGGGTTTAAATATCTGGGCATATTTATAACCAATTCATTTAAAGACTTGTTTTTTAAGAATTTTATACCACTCTTGGACAAATGTAAATCAGACTTTGCTCGATGGAGCTCCCTCTCGTTATCTTTATTAGGTCGCGTGAATCTTATTAAAATGATTATCTTGCCAAAGTTTTTGTATCTTTTTCAGCATGTCCCTGTCCATCTTAATAAATCCTTTTTTACTAATTTAGACCAACAACTGAATGGGTTCCTTTGGTGTAACAAGCCAGCTCGTATTAGAAAATCTCCTCTCCAGCTTCCCAAATCCGAAGAAGGTTTAGCACTTCCAAACTTTCATCATTACTTCTGGGCCTGTAATATTATTTATTGGGTCGGCCATAGGCGTTTTGCCACCAGCCCGACCTGGCTACACATAGAGGTATCTTCTTCTCATTCTTTACCTTCCAATATTTGTTCTCAACTTCCTCTCGAGGTACACAAAATTTCACACAATCCAGTAGTTACTAACACTATTAAGATTTGGCTTCAATTCAGGATATAATTTGGCCTGCACAAAGGGTCAATTTACATGCCAATTTTAAATGATCATTTATTCCCACCATCCCTTTCAGACCGTGTTTTCAATATTTGGGCAACTGTATGAAGAAGACATCTTCTCCTCTTTTTCTTGCTTATCAATTAAATTTAACCTTCCTAATAGCCATCTTTTTCGTTTTTTTCAAGTGAGGCACTTTATTCAAAATTATTTCCCCATTTTCCCAAACGACCCCCTGAATCAGAACTCGATTCAGTTCTCACCCTTGACCTTGGTCAAGGACGACTGATATCCATCATCTATTGTAAAATAACCTCCCTTACTTCATCGCCAATTAATTTTCTTAAACAAATCTGGGAGCAGGACTTGGGCTTTGACATTTCTGAAGACCAATGGAAAGACATTCTTGGTTTAGTTCATTCTTTGTCTATTTGTGCAAGACATGCTTTAATATAATGTAAAGTGCTTCACAGAGCTCATTTCACGAATGCTAAATTGGCCAAAAAATTTCAGAACAGAAGTGATGAGTGCAATAGATGTAAACAATCTCCAGCTGATCACCTTCATATGTTCTGGTCTTGCCCGAGGCTAACAGACTACTGGTCAGACATTTTTAGAACACTTTCGCAGGCCCTCAACACCACCATTGCCCCTAATGTGTTGACCGTTTGGACTTCCCCCAGCTTCAGTTACATCATCCACAACGAGCTGTGTCATGGCCTTTACCACTTTGTTAGCTAGGCGTGTAATTCTCCTTAAATTGAAACATGCCTTTCCCCCATCACATGAGGATTGGATACGAGAAGTATTGCAATGGATCCAACTTGAAAAAATCAGATACTCTTACAAGGGATCATTGAGATCCTTTTATAAAATATGGAGCCCTATACTGGGTACTATCAGGCAGGTAAATGTACCATCTGGACCTTCTCTTTAGAGACTTAGTAGGGGATCATTTGACTAGACCTTAATTTTAATGTAATTCATTTATTTATTTATTTGTTTATTCTGTGGCCTGTAGGAAGGGTTGTGGGTGGGGGTCTTGTTGTTTACTCTGTTTTGTGTTTTGTTTCTTGTTGCTTCACTTACCAGACACCCTGTTTCATTTTGTAACTGAGAAAATACACTCTGTATGTCTGCAAAATTTAATAAAATAAATAAATAAATAAAAATAATGTTTTGGTCACATTTGCTAATATATGTTCCAATAGAGAGTGATGGAAAATTCCTTAAGTTTTTATTTGACACAATAATTTCAGAAAGTGATTGGAATGCGGTTCTGAACTACGCTTTATACTACAAGCTCCAAAAGACATAATTCCCTAAGATCAAAATATCTCAACAGGTTTATTAAAGAGATAGGTCTCTGTGATGTATGGAGGGATTTACATAGGCAAGATAAAGACTTTACTCACCACTCTTCCACTCATAAAGTATAGTCTAGAATAGATTACTTTCTGCTGAACATGATAGATAGATACCAGGTGAGGGAATGCTCAATAGGAACTTCAGATATTTCAGATTATAATATAATTTACTTTACTATTCTTCTCAATAACTGACCAAAGGATACACTGTGGAGACTAAATATCAGTGTCTTGAACAATGAAACGGCAGTAAATAGATCAGGGAAGAAATTAGAGGCTGTATTAGAGATAACAATGATGGCCAAGTAGACTGTCAGATCAATAATGAGACGGAGACTAATATCCAGAACAGCTTATTTAAAGACGATAAGGAGATGGAAGGATAAAGGAATAACGGCAATATATACACTCTTAGAGGACAGAGCCTTCAAAACCTTTGATAAACTCAAAAGAGAATTTGGATTAGAAAATGGGGACCTGTTTAGGTATCTACATTTCTATGAAACAGAAATTAAAAAAGGAATTTCAGAAGGTTGTAAGGGGGTGATTGATGTGTTTGTCATGGCATACAAACAAACTCCTGTCAAAATAGAGTCTAAATGTTTGCTCAATTAAAATGGAATAAATTAATTGTACATTAATCAAAATGGGAGCAGGAACTGAATATTCAATTGGTGATTGGTACTCCATGTGTAAAGCACAGCATTCGTCCACTAGTTTTAAAAGATGGAGATTTGGCTGGAAGACCCTGGCTCATTTTTTCATTACACCTCATATTAAGAGTAAGCAATTAGGAGTTCAGCAGCAATGCTGGAGACATTGTGTACATGGAAATGCCAATCACTCCCCCCTGTTTTGGAAATGTTACAAATCACAGCCAGTTTTATGAGGATATATATCATTTCAAAATCCCCAAGGATCCCAGATCAGTACTCCTGGGATTTGTTCCTTTCTTCGTTTCTCTGTCAGATGACACGTATCTCTTCAAAATGTTCTCACTTGCTTGCAAGAAGGTAATTACAAGGAAATGGTTGAAATGTGACCCTCCGATTCGGGATTAACAGTGGGCAGAGGAATTGTACCATATGGAGAATCTGATTGACTCACTCAGGACCAATGTTGGAACTCTAGGTTATGGACCAAATTGTTGGACTATCCCACCCCTAGTGACAACAGGCCAGTGGCTTTCATATGTCATTAAGGCACTGGAGAGATTAATGCTAAAAAATCTGCATCTGCTGGTGGCACCTTGGTTACACCCCCTACAATTTGCTTTCTGGCCCCATATCAGCATGGAAGATGCCATCATCTACCTGCTGAACCAGGCTTATTCCTATATGGACATTGTTAGGAATACTGTGAGGGTAGATATTGCTTGGATAGCATCCTGAGCATTACGGGTGCACTGCAAGTGACTGTCCTATCACCCTTCCTCTTCACCCTCTACACATCTGACTTTAGGTACAGATCTCTGTCATGTCACCTGCAGAAATTCTCTGATGGGATGGACAGAAAGATGAATACAGGAGTATGATGGATATGCTTTGTTGATTGGTGTGAGCTAAAACATATACAGCTGAACATTTACATCACAAAGACAAAGGAACTGGTCGTGGACTTTAGGAAGAAGGCTCCTCCTCCCACTCCTGTCACAGGATGTTGAAGTGGTTGAGGATTACCGGTACCTGGTGGTACACATTGACCCTGAACTAGACTGGTCAAAGAAGACAGATGTTTTCTTCAAGAAAAGCCAGCTCTACCTACTGAGGAGACTCAGGTCAGACTGGAGGAAATGTATGAGCAGAGAAGGCTGAAAAAGCTTCTCATTATCATGGACAACCCCTCTCACCCCATGTCTGCCACCTTTATGGGCCAGTGGGGGAATGGGGATGCCAAATTATAAATTAAATAAAAGCCAAATGTGTGTTTAGGGGCTCGATATCACCTAAACGCCTGTAAATTCCCTAACGATTTACAAAATGTTATGTGTTGTCGTTGACATTTGGCACATAGTTCAAATGGGTTGTCCTAAATTAGTAAATTAGTCATAGGTGTGTCTTGGGCGTAGCATGCAATAAACCAATC
>JBBMFX010285888.1:0-19349 GCA_037832545.1 Rhabdalestes septentrionalis | reverse complement strand
CAGACAGGAAACAGAGGAGCTGCCTGAAGTTCAGGAAGTAGTGCAGCTGTGCATAAAGCCAATTGTAGTTTATAAGTTGTTGACTTGTGGTGATTAGCTTTCTTGTCACCTGTCTTGAAATGTAAGGGATACTGGAGCTTGGTTGGGGGGGTGGGACTGCTGTCGGCGGCCGCCAGAAAATTTCCGTTATTTTCAAATCCAAAACTTGACAGGTATGGTTTTTTACATAATGTGTTGCAGCTGAACGTTGTAATGAGAAAATGAGATGTCTGAGTTTATTGGATTGTTTACATCCTGTGTTTAGTATTTAGTTCTCCTTTGTATGGAGCTGAGAGTCATGAAAGCTTTGGTTTGTGTTCTCCTATTCACCTTCCATTATGGTCTGGATTTCAAATCCTTGCCCATGCTTGCTTTGTTTACATAAAAGCTATTAATCATGGATGTCTGCATTTGCATCTGCCCCCATTGTGTGGAGGATGAGAGACGTGACAGGATGTTTCATTTCTTTTTATGAAGGCGGAAAGACTATTACAACTTTATACATTTGGTGACTCTTTGAAATCCTAATGCTTACTCCATCTAAATCGCTTTCCTGCACTTACAGCATGGGGACTTGCATGAGGTCTGCAAACTTCAGACACAAACATGCAGTTTGTGTTATTAAAAGATGGAAACCTGTGTACATAAAATTTTTAGGAAGATAGATCAAGAAGACTTCAAATGATCTGCACTGTTTGATGTTTGTATCAAGGAAGTCAACACTGAGCAATCTTGGAAGCCATCTGGAGTCTTTGATGGGTGTGTGTATGTATGTGTGCTGACATTTGCATATACTTTCCCCTTTCAGATAATATCCTGCTCACCATACCCATTACTGCTACTAACAAATTGGGCATCAGCAATTTGTCTGAATGAAATATCTTTACTAATCACTGGAAAATGGAGATGTGAATTGAATACACTCACTGGCCACTACATTTGAATGATTTTCTATGTTACCACACGCTGACCACTTCAGTAGAAACAACTACCATAAGGTCCTTCATTAGAAACACCTGCTTTACATGTTTATTATATAGGTGTCCAGTTATAAACTTTATGATATCTTTTGGTGAGATGGCAGTTATGTGACAATATAGCGAGGCTGAATCTGAGTTTTAAGAAAGCGAACAAGTTCAGAGATTACGAGAACATGTGGAATGTGCTGCAGGTGGAAGTGGTCCACAGCAAGAAGGGCTTAAACTCCTGGCATGAAATGGTGACAAAAGCTTTGCCATAAGTAGGACTCACATTGCTGGGTCATTACTGCTGAGCCAGCAGAAAGCCTTCATGTGGAGTAAGCCTGAAAAGAGGCAGAAAGGGAAATCGGAAAAACGAAAGCAGTCAGGAGGGACTGTTGAGCCTGGCTTGACAGATAGTTTCCCTCAGAGAGAAAGAACCAGAAAGAACAGACATCTTTGCAGCCAACTGAAAATGTGCTGTGTGCATTTTTGATAATGGAGCTGAAAGGGGTGCAGAAATAGTGTGATAGGAGGTGTGGTGAAACAGCCAAAGTCAACGGACAATGAACGAGCACATACAGTTGCAGGGTTAGGGAACACCCAGAGGTAGGAAGCTCTAAATGCTGATACCAGTTTGGTCCGATAGACTTTGCAATGGGCATGTCTGTCAGTCCTGACTATATGGGGCAGAGTGCAGGTGCCACTGATGAAAAATAATTGGGAGGTGCCCTACGACTCCCTTGCTAGCTGGAGCAAAGCTGCCAGCCCCAGTAGCTGTTGATCCAGCCCCAGGCTGGTCCCTGACAAGTGTAAGACAAGATAAGGTTTATTAAAAAAGTCCTTTTTACAGACATGTGATCACAAATTGCTGTAAAACAAAACCATCAAACATATAATAAAGGATGACACAAAGACATCAAAAAATCGAACCATAAGCCTGATTAAACAAAAAACAAAAACTGTTTTTTAAAAGAATCCACAGAGGAAATTAATCAGAAGCTTCACAAACTGAAAGGCTCTATCTTTCCTAGTCTTTAATCTCAAATGTGGAATGAAAATGAAACATGGCAGAACACTACGGGAGACAGTATGTTTAAGATGAAGACTAGAAATGTGTACTGGAGCTTGACAATTTAGAACTCTATATGTAAGTATGAGTATTTTAAAACAAACCCTAAAATCCACAGGGTGAACGTGTATGGAATATAAAATAGGAATGATATGAGCACTAGAATGCTCTAGAAACCCAGCCTCTGCATTTTGGACAGCTTGTAAGCATGACGGAGATTATTTGTCTAAGATGGTTAACAATGCATCGCAATAATCTTAGTGCAATGAAACAAAAACATTAACAAATTTTCCACTTCAGCCTATAAAAAATTGGTCACATGTTTGAAATTTTTCTTAAATGTAAAAGACAATTATCAGAGATTGATTTTTCATGCAAGTCCAAGTCCAAAGTGGAATCAAATAATACATCCAAACTTTGAACACTGGACTTCTGTATACAGTTATTTTTATACATTTAGGCAAACACTTGACTGTGTCACCAACCTTGTTCAGGAGAAACCTCCCTGAACATTCTGAAAACATATTAGTGCTCTGGGTCGTGAGTGCTCATTTTGAGAAAATGCGTATTGACTGTGTGCGTACGTTTTCCACACTCTATCCCCTTCTAACAGGTAAAACCCAAAGCTCAGCATGGCCTGAGATACTCACATAATAGGGAGACTGGAAAAATCCTGAAAGCTATAGGCGAAAGTGAGAGTTGGATTGGACCTGACAGTCCGTCAGCACTATTTTATTGATTTAAGTTAAGAAGTATTACCAGGACTGCTAGACCCTTCCTGGAGGGAACTGGTAGGGCACTCATGAACGGAGTAGCTGTTGTAAACTTTTTGTGTAAACTAAGAGCCAGAAATACCAGTCAAGTGCTTTAGTCTATTAAGTAATATTAAGGTTAACATTATTGAGTGCAGGTACAAGGTTTAAGTAAAATGACTACACAACAAATCCCTGCCTCAGTGGAAATTCAAATGTAATATATTTAAAAACGCAGTTTCTGTAAAGGCCGAGTTTGTAAAGAGGCCGGAAACGTATTTGCACTTTTCTAATATTTAGATTAAAAATATTTTGATGAGATAATTATATATGGCTCTAGCATCTAAGATAGCTTTTTTAATAATGGAATTACATTGGCATCTTTAAAGCAGTATCGAACACACCCTTGCAATTAGTGATATGTAAGAGTGGAGGACCAATTTAAGTAAAGGGGGACAATGGGGATTTCATCTTACTTATTTCTGTAAGCAGATCTTTTAGTAAAACTGGAGAAAATGATGTTAACAGCTCGGTATGCTGTGGAGGAACCTCAAGTCCATCACCGTATTCACAAAGTGATAAGGACAATTTTACAATCAAAACTAAGATTAACATAGAATTTTTACTAGTGTGGGCTATAAGATTAGCAAAATATGATAACATGGCTTCTTTCTCTGATTCATATAAGAAAAGAGTTTAGAAATATGTTTATGATGGACAACCAAACCTGTAGTCTTCAACAAAAACTTTATGACAAAAGTGGTGGAGACCACAATTTAGTTTATTTAGCCAGGTAAACAATAGAAAACTGCCACATTATCAAGAATGGCATGATGTTTTTGCTTAAAAAATTAACAAGTCACTCAACACTATCAGAACAACATTTAAAAATAAGGTTCACCATTAAAGTGGCTGTGCTTGGTGCAAGATTGACGGAGAGCCTCTGAACTAAATGATTAAAGAAGACTGAAATATGATCTCTGTTGGCAATTTATAAAGGATAGCACCATATGTAAATACCAAGTCAAGAGTTTGTCCTGTAATATGAGTTGGTCCAGAGTTGGATACATGTTGAATACATTTAAAAACTCAGAAACTGCTTGGTAGCATCATTCAGTGAATTGCTGACATGAATGATAAGGTCCTTTGAATCTTTAAGACTGTTTAATGTAATAGAACAGGTCCTGAAAAAGTCATTAAAACAGGTGAACCAATTTTGATCATTTCTAATGAGCTATAAGAGCTTGGAGAAGTCAATAAAAAATCATTTTCTCCCAAAGCCTGTGGTACACATAAAAATGAACTCTAGAACAAAATTGCAGAAAACGCATAACATCGTTCTCATGGTGCCATTTCTCAGAAGTAAATAGCCTCTCACAACAGAAAAAGTCACCAAGAACGAAGGACTTATTAGCAATAGAGCACGCATTCATCTGCATCATTTTAGAAGAAAGGCTACTGGGGCAGCCTTGGGAGCAAGGACCGGGTTTGAGACAGGAAGTCGGGAAAAGCTATGGAGCATCTTCCCACCACACTGAGCTGCGATCTTCCACACCTTTAGATGGCAAGCAGGGAGGGCATTAAAAGCCAAACCTGACAGGTCGTAAACATATTTTAGCCACAGCACTAAGTACTAAAAAACCCTTCCTCAAAATGTCTGTGAAGCCAGCAAACCTACATGAGGAAACCAGCCCTCTTCCCATGCTTCCTCTGGCAGAATCTCAGAGATATGCAAGATACTCAAGTTCTTAACCAGCAGCAGTGGAGGTTGAAATAAAACTCGTTGTCACGTTGTCCCGTTGGCATGTTAAATGGCAGTGGAAAAGCAAAATTTCCCTGACAGCTGGCAATCATCTTCTGCAGATCCAGTAATGAATGATGATCATAAGTCCACAGAGAAATGGTGGTGCTGGAGATAAACAGAGGTATTACCAAACACAGGATATGTCTTAAAATGCTATTGGTAATCAGTGGCGTAGCACATGGGGGGGGGATTCAAAAAGTAAACGTTTACTTTATATTCCATTTATGTTACATTTTGCTTGTATGTATTTGCACAATTAACTCTATGCTTAGTTATGCAGTGATTACATTTACATTAGATTTAAGTTCTGTGTAGCCAGGTTCAAGTGTGCAGTTCTTGCTACAAGTGAGAGATAATTTAAGTGTAAGACATTTCAGGACACGGGGATGTCAAAATTTCATTCAAAATGTACGGCCTGTGTGTTAAATGATCATTTAAATAGGTCAAGTTGTACTACAGGGAAGATTACATAGCTCACGTTGCTGGAGCATGTCCAGTCTGACTCAGCCTGCTGGAGAAAGTGGCTGAGCTGGTGTGTTATTTTCGGTTCACTTGAACGGTCAGTGTCCGGAGGCTGATCTGCGGGCTACAGGGAGCTTGTAGAGTGGGAGAAATCTTCCTCTTTTTTTGTATATGGATACAAAATAGAAAGGGGAAATTATTCTATCGTATTATACATCATATTTTCCTCCAGGAAACACAAACAAGATAAGAAACCCAATTAAGAATGAGGAGTAAATAGAAAGACAACATAAAAAGTTAAGGAAGGATGATGTTTCAATCCTTATAATTAAGGCGGGAAGTCTGTCACAGCTTTATATTTTAGTTCCATCTTGTTTAACACGTATGGACACATGCACTTGCATACATGGGACCATGTAGCTATCTTATTCTGCCATTCATGTACAACAATCCTGTCCAGAGTCAAATAACACTAGGAAAGATAAAATTGTATAACAATCCAATCTTATTGGCTTCTAACTTATTGACTAACTTAATAATTTATATTAATAATGGTTCATGGTTTATCTAATGGGATCTTTTTCTCAGTTAGATAAGTCTAACTGTGATATATCATTTCAATAGGGTTGGCTAATAACAAGCTGTATAGATTCCAAAAAAATACTCAGATGTTAGACTATTTATAGCAATCAGAATGATTTAAAAAACCTAATCTAAATATCAAATTACCAATCACGAATAAAGAGAAATTAACAAAAAAATGCACTGTTTCCAAATGCTACACATGCATTCACACACTTACATAGTGAAAATGAGAGACTTTGAACGTCCTTCAGAAAGCCCAACAAACTATTCCTGGTTTTCAAACGTGTATCTACATTTGGGTTTTCACCATCACAAATGAACACCAACACAGATGTTGCATGGTAGCAGGTACAGACAAAAAAATCAGCTCTAAGACATGAGGTATTTATGGAGAGAGACCAAATATCAATCAAAAATCAAGAAAATCTTACATAAAAGTTCTAAATTGATTTGCATGTCATTGATTGAAATATATATGTCGGTGAACACATACCCCTGATCTTAACACACCTGTCCACCAGGCCCAGCATCATGGCCGCCCTGGGAATACGAGCCATCCGAGACTATGGGGTCACATCAAGGTAGAGTGCGCAAAATGGCTCGGCTTTAAAATGTTTGTCTCATAAATGTCCTCGCACGCAGAGTAGATTATCAAAGAGCAGCTTTTTTGCTCGAGTGAGATTTCTAAAGGGGAAGGGGCGGGTTTTGGCAGTTTGGTGGCGGGGTTGTGGCAGGTTCTGCCTGCAAATCCTATTGGCCGATGGCTCCTGGTTTTGTGATCAGCAAAAGAAATTTCCTACAGAAAACCCAAAGATGCCGGAGGAAGAGGAATGGCGACAGTTCAGTTAAACCATTGCCCCCCCCCCAACCACCAGCTTTAGCCCCCCTGCGTGTGCCCACTGTCTCCCCACCGTCCCGGTGGCAGCTCGTCAGTCTCCTCCTGCCACAGCTGCTCCACAGGAAGGAGCATATCCCCAGCTGCTTTAGCTTTCTCTTTGCTTCTATTAGACAGGGAATAGTGCATTTGTACTGGAGGACGCACACAGACACTGTTCAATTATTCATTCAAGAATAAGAAGACACCGTCAGATATGAGTGATGGAGCGAAGTGTGTGTGGAAAATAGTTCGACCCACTGTTTTAGAATGAGCAAACCATTTTTTCACTTAGGAGAACAGTAAGCAGCTAAATGCTCTGAACTGAAAAGCAAGGTAAATGTAAATCTAAAAACAAAAGCAATATAAACAACTTGCATCTTAATGATCTTGTTTCCACATGCTTCCTTTAAAACATTTCCAAATGGATTCATTTTCACACACACTTAAATTATTCATAGTTATGGCCTATTATGGGTCCACTGAGCCCATAATGACCTTCCGTGAAATAAAAATATGACAATATAATTGTCTTGTTTATTTGCTACTGCTATGCATTATGTAGGCTAATGTCTGAAATGTATTATCGTCTTAAATACCCATGAGCCCTGGGTAGTTAAGATGAGCACGTAAGTATAGAATGGGTAAAACAGATGTTAGCATCCCCAGTGATAAGTGCCTGAGTGTAACTACCCTGTACTCCTTGTAGTTACATCTTTGGGTCAAAAACAATCAATACTGCACATGCACTTTTCTGGATAAAATGAAAGTGTTCATGCTTTAAGGGCTGTTTTGGTATTTTGGGTTAGCTGAATGTCTAATTATAATTATTATAAGTTAACTAAAATCTGTTTTATAGTCTGCAAATATATTTTAAGGCAGTCTGAAAAGTTGCATGTCGAAGTTAAAACGCTGTTTGCACAGTCTTTCATCATTTACAAAGCTCTCCGTAACCTTTCCCCTTTGGCAACCCTTATTCTTACTTAGGACTTTTTCAGCTAGTCTGCTTATTATTAACCCATCCAACTTCCTCAGTCTCAGTGAATGAGCATTAGCGTAACTGCTGTTATTGGTTGGAAATTTGTTTAGCTAGTATCAAAACAAAAAATATTCAAACAAGTCACATATTACGTGAGATAATTTATGTTTTTGGCTTTTGTGTATTTGTAAATGAGATTTTTTTTTGTAGAGCTGACGACGGTCATACCACCGCTACTGCTACTGGACTTCACTCCCTCCGTATGCCAACCTATCACACTTTCTACATTCACATTTTATCTCAAAATCGATGCATACCACCTACTCCAGTTTTTTTTTTAGCACATTTGCTTTTACTATGCTTTTACAGAATGTCCTTTGTGTTACCCTCCTAGTGTTTTCATGTGGTATTTCAATGTGAGCATTTCAGGGTTTTTGAAAAGCTTGATACATGTGACATTAATAATTATTAACAGAGAGTACACAACAAATATGAGGAGAGCTGAGGTTCCCATTCTTGCTGTGAGGTGTTTGATGCATGCCAGTATTTATTCTAGACATCTGCCAGCAGTGTAATATGAAGATGTCTTTGATTTATTTAGGCTTCTGTTTATTTCTCTATCACTCATGCCGCTCTGGAAGGGCATTCCTCTTGTATGACACTGTTCTCTGGGGTTAATAACTTCAGGTGAAACAAGGCCTCTGGATGACATACACCGGCACTGACATGCACTTCATGCATTTATTTATTTACACTGGCCTAGCTCAGTCAGCCTCCTGCAAGAGATAATCTCAACAAAAAGCACAGGGTGCTACAGGGACATACCATTTTATGTGTTTTTATTAACTTCCAGCAATTTTCACAAAGGAAATTAAAGAGTTTCTTTGCAAAAGCCTTGGTAACAATGTGTTCTGTTATTATTTCGGATGTTTTGCAGCATATTTATTTCTGAGAAAAAGCTTGAGTTTGTTGTACCAAAAAACTCAGCCTACTGTGATACATACTGCACTTTCATTCTTTGAAGTACTGTGGGGTTTGTTTATATATAATTATGGAAATGGTCTGCCTTTGATTTGAACTTTGCATTTCCACCACGGCAATGAATTTTAGTGCTTAAATAATGAACATTTATACAATTAAGTGAATCAGTAAATCATCTCAGTCCAGCTGGACCCTAAAAAACTGGCTGCAAACACTCTTCCTTAAGTTATTTATTGGGTCCAATTATTTTTGTTGTGCTGCCTACATGGGCAATGTCCCGAAGAGACCCTAAGAAGAAGCGCTCGGGACATTGCATTTTATGCTTTTATTTATAGCCCATTTGATTTGTTTATGGACTGAGAACTGAGGCGGTGTGTGTGTGTGTGTGTGTATGTGTGTGTGTGGTTGTAGGGATACATAAATCTTGAAGTATGCCTCTACCATTGAGTTCATCTAAACTTAGGTAGCTCACATCTTGTCCCTGCTTCTGAATTTAAGAAGCTCACTTAGAGACAAAGCTCCTATCAGTGTTAACAGTGAACTGACCGAACATGTACTAGGCACTCGATATTCGAACATCGCCATCTAATAAGTGAATCCAGCTATTTTAAAGGGCACTCACTGACAGGGGTTTCATTGCACACACACAGTTAGTGTAATCTGATGAAAAACACTGCCAATGGAACGGAACGCTGCGGTGGCTGCAAACGAGCCTAAGGTCACCATGCCCAATGCCAAGCGTCTGCAAGAGGAGTGTGAAGAGCGGAGGAGTGTAGACAATGCAAGAAAGGTTCATTTATGTGATACATTATAATGCACAAAGATCAATCAGTGCGCTTTACACAAAATATGCATAAAAATCAGAAAATGAAAAGTATGCAATAAATTAATCAATTCAATCATCAAGCAATACAACTAAGAAAAAAAGGTTAAACATTAAGAAAGCAATATAAAACTATGCAAATAAAAAAAGGGTTTTGTGCAAGTCTTCGTAACCTAACCAAAAGCGTCAGGAAACTAGTCTTTAACTGTGACTGAAACTTGTCAATAGATAAGGCATATGTAACATCTTCCAGAAGATTATTCTATTTAAAGTTACCATGCTAGCTCAAGCCACTGCTTTCTGTTTGGGTCTAACAGTGAGTACTGCCAGCCGACAAGGTCCTAAAAATGTCAAAGTTCTGCAAGTTCTATATTCCACTAATATTTTAAAATCAGTCCTGTGGCTGACTTGAAGCCAAAGCAGTGATCTGAGAATTGGAATAATGTTCCTTTTTCACAGTTTTACTGAGCAGCCAGGCAGCAGCATTGTGAACAAGTTGGAAGAGTTACTGCATTCTCTGGAGTGACAGAGCTTTCTTCAACATCTTTGGGATGAGCTCGAGTGATATTTGTGATCCAGAACTAATCCTCTACCAGTGCAGCAATGTTCCAACATTTAGTGTTGCGCTTTCCCAGAGGAGTAGAGGCTGTGACTGCAGCAAAGGGGGACAAACCCTCTATTAAACAAAAAACATGTTGTTTTGAAGCGTGATTCTAATTTGTACATCAGTTCCACATGAATGACATGTATATATTACATAACTTATATATCAACACGGCAGGGATGGTTTATTCCTATGTTGCAGTTGGTGCTCTAAGAATTTTTATATTACATTCTAGAATGTTGTTACTAGGAAGGAAAAGACTATTTAATAGATAATTACTAATAAACGTGGAGAAAATTTGTATCTATCTGTTTTTGCGATCTGTTTGATAAAGTATTTTGTCCAAGAATCTATCCTGTACTCATCCTGCATCTATCCTATAATATTTTGTAATTATTTCCTAAAAATAATTATAACGGCTATTGCGCAGGTCCCCTAAAAACAATACAATGTTGTATTTTAATATGGACTTACATTGCCTTGTCTTTTCTGTTTAATACTTTGCGATTTTAGATTTATTACATGTCTCTCTCCCATCTTAAAACCACATCAGAGATGGCCTTTTGCACGTCCGGTTGTGGAGCAAGCTCAGTCTAAATTATGATGAGGGTATAAAAAAAAAAATTCGGCCCAGAAGTCTGAAGTATTTCTTTTATTTATAGTCCTCATTAAATGTTAGACTCTAGGATAGACATGTATTAAACTGGTCCAATTTTTTATGTGTTCATTAAAACACAGCAATTTGGCAATAAATATTGAGCTAAAGATCACATTGCTATGCAGAATCTGATGCTTTGTAGAGCAGTACAGGTTTTCTATGACATTGATATTTTAAAAAATATGATGTGGAATTGTGCAGTAGTAGGTGCATTTATTATGATCAGTACAGGATGGTGGAGGACATCACATCTGACACAGAGTTAAGAGTAAGAAAAACTTAGTAGTCACATAAAAATGGTTTTTAATCTGATGAATTTCCCATAGTGACTCATTGTGACCTGTCTGATCTTATTTTCTGCTTCTCTTTCTTTTCTCCTTTCCCATCTTTTTGTCCTGCTCTAATCACACTTCATCCTTCTCCAGTTCTTTGGTGAATTCCACGCTATTGTTCCAAAGGCTTGGAGAGGAGATGCCGATGACGCATCCTGCAATCCTTCTTCCTGCATTGCCACTCCGTTTGCTCTCTTCATCTGGCCCTAAACCTAGATCATCTTCCTTCTCATGGACTACCACAGCACGTCCCAGAACAGACTGACTACCAAAAAGTGTGGCACCATCAATGTTCAGATATCGTCTTATGGTTCCATTGCTGGAAATGTAGTTGCCCAAGTCTCCGGGGTGACTGGGATGATCCACCCCGTAGGGATTGTAGTGTGGACCAGTGGTGATGCATCCTTGGCTCAGGTCTCCATACTGATGGATGTGAATGCCACGTTTCTGATTGTCATCAACTGGCAGGCCATGAAGGTTGACCAACACTTGCGCAGTGCCTGCTGGGAAGATCTGTTTGAAGAGAACTTTTCCATGTATTTTAGGTTGACCTACTGGTAGACTAGGGTCAGGAGTAACTTCACAGGTGGCATACAGAGTCCCGTTGAAGATTGCAACCTCCATAGGAGCAACAGGTTCCTCAGCATGGACATGTATCAGCAGTGTGAGTAGTAGCATTAACAAAGTATTTCTCTCATTGATTTGCTTAACCTAGACATGAGAATGAAATTATGTTATGAAGAAAATGTATTCAGTGTAAAAATGCAGAACATTATTTCAATGTGTTTTTGACAAGAGCAGTTGATTAAATTGCAAAGAATACCACTGGATAAAATGCGAACATTTACACAGAGGTTACTCTGTGTAAGTGTTCAGATTAAAATAAAGTATTGCTGCACTCTAATGTGACAATGCATTTCAAAACAAAAGGATGATTAATGAACTTCTTGTTGGAATAGAATTTGTGGCAAAAATGTTTTAACATTTTCAAACAACACTAAATACGTCAAGTTATACTTTACATGATTACTAAGAAAAAAGCTCCTCTTTGCATATCATGGACTTTGTACAGGCACATTGCTTCCAGCAAATATCTGAAAGAGGTGTCCTGTTGGTGTATTATTATCTAGGTAGTTGAAAAAATGCCATGCAAACAGCCCATAAAACCAGTAGTAAGGTAAATATATATTACCATTTCTTTGAGGTCGGATTGCTACTGTCATCACAAGATTAAATTCTTTTTGTAAGCTGGGAGAGCTCTCTCCCCACTGCTGTCCTCCAACACAGTGATACTTTGCTTTATTGATTGCCGTTACAAACATAGAACTGGAGAAAATGTTAGGAGGGCAAACTAAAGCTGTTTATATACCCTAGAAATTTTGCAGCCAGAGAAACTTAGATGTATTGATTATTTTGTCTACTTTTGAGAGCAAAAATGAGCAGAATGCTTCAAATATATATGGATTTAGATTCTAAAAAAATATTCTATCTATGAAATCTATGCTGGTTCATGAAAAACTGCTCAAGAAAAGTTTTTTACATGTCTTCACTTTCCAATCTGTGGAAATAAATCAGAACAATTAAGCAGTTTGTGGCCTTATGCAACAAGATGTATGTAATTTTTGACCATTTTGGACATATGGACAAAACATGTCTGACTCAGTGAAAATGGCAGGAAATGTTTTCAGATGTACAAAGAAAATGCCAAAAATGGAGATACCAGGTGTTACAAAAGTGACAATGTTGCCAATTTTAGTGGACTGAGATGAGATGTATTGATGGCTGGAGTAAGATTCTACAAGTGTGTATCTATGAGTACACCAATTTAAACCACAGTATATCAGATAGAATAACCAGAATTCTGAAACCGTCTCTTCCATTGATCACACATGTGTCCAAACCATGCTGTTCTTCATATTGTAATCTCAGAAGTGTTGCATGAAGCAGTTAACGCACTATTGCATCTTGGCCATTCACTTTTATTAGAATCATGGGTTGAATCTGAAACAACTCCCTACTCCCTAAAATAGGCTCTATGTAGGTCATGAAATAAATTCTCCATCCAGATTGCATTAAATGTTTAATAGAAAACCATTTATATTTAGCTGAAGTTGCACGACTCCCTATCTAACATTTTGTGGGCTATTTGTGTGTAGATGCCATGGTTTCATAAACTGTGCAGCACAGTGTAAAGAAAGTAAGGAGTACGGAGATTCAGTCATAATTTTCTGCCTGGCGGTCGCACTGACATGGCTATAAATTCTGTATTCCACATTGTAAATATAGAAAATGTATTTGCTATCTAAAGTGTATCCTTTGAGATTTCATATGTAATGTATTTTGGGCATAATGAAACTTATTTCCATCACTATTTTGTCCAGTAACTTCCTGTGAAGTTGCTTTTCGAAGCCTTAAATCCTTTAGATGTCTGATTCCTATCACCACTACTGTGAAAAATTCTGAAACAAACTATTCTAAAATGGGGCATTTCAAAGCACTTTGTAACTAAACAACTGAAGACAGTTTAGGAAAAAATCTTTTACATTTCCACAATAAAAAAGGTAATATATGTGATATTTTTGATGAGACTGTCTTAAGAAGATATGTGTTTAAGGTTATCCCAGCATGTGACATGATGAAAATATCAATTTATATTGATCTATATCAATAGTTTCTACATGATTCAATATCACGTTACTTCCTTCAAGCACTATTCCATAAATGCAAATACCAAAAATACCAAGGCTGATAACAAACATGTCTCATTCATAACACCACTAATACACCACTTAAAACAAATGCCAATATCCGGAACTAGTTCAATAATTTTGTGTAAGCAATCTTATGGTGAAAAGGTTAGAAATACTGTCTATATTTCAGGTGTTTTCACTTGCTAAGATGTCACTGGCTGCAGTGACAGTTTGCTGACCCTTTACTATGAACCAGTATTAGTTCTGCAACATGGCCACTTTGATTTACATAGATTTCTAGCCGGAGTAAAGGGGCCAAGGTTACTGAGCGCAATCAACAATTCACTTGTTTCACGAGGTTACTTTCTGTGTGTAGGGGCTGGCTGTCAGATCTATTTCACACACAATTGAACTGTTGCTTAATTGCCTGTGAAAGTGAGAACAAAAAAAGGCAGAGAATTTTTATATTAGCCTTGGATACTAAGCGCATTACAAAGACTGTGTTGTAATGTTAACTCTGTGTTCCACATCACCATCAGCCGCCAGTTACAAGCAATGAGCCAGTTGCCATTATGTGGCTTGTTAGAAATGCCCATGTGATATAATTACCAGTGTCGGTAGTGACAATAATTGCCTAGATGATTCATCATAGCGTTCTGTTAAAACTTGAAAGATTCCGAATGCTATTATTACACTCAGGCAAAGGCATGGACCCACCTAACTGAATCTGCATGTTCTTAAAGACACTGTTCACCATTATCTTTAACAATCAAATAATAATGGAGTGCCTTGTTTCGACTGGTAATGAATGCCAATCAGCCACAACATTAAAACCACTGAGCTACATCATCTCATTACAATGATTCCTGTCAAAGTATGTGGTATAGTACACAGCAAGTGAGCAGTCAGTTTTGAGGTTGGTTTGTTGGAAGCAGGAAGCAGGAAAAATGGCCAAATGCAAGGATCTGGCTGACCTTGACAAGGGACAAGTTGTGATGGCCAGACTACCGGTTCAGATCAAAACAGCAAAATAGCCCAAGGAAACACTACGGTTGAACCGGCATCTGGTGATGAGCTCCCAAGAATTATTGATGCTTGTGTGGAGTGAAGGCTAGTCTGTCTCTATAGAAGAGCTGCTGTAGTGCAGAGTGCTGTAAAATGTAATGTTGGCTGTGATAGAAATATGTCAGAACACACAGTGCATCACAGCTTGCTGCATATGGAGCTGCATCGCTGTAGGCTGGTCAGAGTGCCCATGCTGATCTCTGTCTGCTGTTCAAGATTTCAGATGTACTGATGACTCACCCAAACAATAATCCCTGTTGCCAAGAGGCCTATTTTAATTTTTTATGTAGTAACTTTTGAGTGCGTCAGTTGCGCATAAAGTTTAATTAAAATGTAAATGTCCTTTCTAGGAATGTGTTTAGCCATTATGCCTCATAACACTGGGACCAATTTCCCATGCGCATCAGACCAGCCCCAAGTGTAACATGTGATTTTCTTTTTCTACTTACTTTCTATATGTTTAAAGAAGCTCTGTAAATCATGTTGAACACATGTGCCATATAAATGAACTGACTTTGCCTTTTTTTACAAAATCGTGTAGAGTTCTATTTGGCAGAAGAAGAAAAGCAGCCCGTTTAAAACAAACTGTTGAGGTATGGTATGTAAGTGTTAAGGTTTAGGTTTACTTTACTGTGATCAGCAACTGTGTACAAGTACATAGAAGGATAACACAGCAAGGCAAGGCAAGGCAAGTTTATTTATATAGCACATTTCGTACACAAAGGTAATTGAAAGTGCTTTACATAAAAGGAAGTAAAAACAATAATAAACACGAAAAGTAAAGGAAAACAATCATAAAACAATGATCACAACAATAAAACAAAAAAATTGTAAAATGTAATGATTTAAAAATGATTTAAAAATTGATTTAAAATAAGTTTGACAGTTAAAACAGAATGCAATCAGTTCGCACATTGCTCATTCAGTACATGCACAGCTAAACAGATGAGTTTTGAGTCTAGATTTAAATGTAACTAATGTTTTAGCACATTTGATCTCTTCTGGAAGCTGATTCCAACTGCAGGCAGCATAATAGCTAAAAGCGGACACCTGCCGGATGGAGACAGTGTCTCCGTGGGAGACAGTGCTTGACTGATCCCGGCTCCACTCAGACCATGGCCTCTCATTATCTATCTAGGGTTGTATTGGATCTCTCTCTCTCTTTCTCTCTCTCTCCTGCTCTCCCTCCCTCCCTCCCTCTCTCCTCTCCTTTTCTCTCCTCTCCTTCTCTTTGGGTCAACCTGAGGATGATGGGTTCCCCTCTTGAGTGTCGGTTCCTCCCGAGGTTTCTTCCTCCAGCTGAGGGAGTTTTTCCTCGCCTCTGTCGCCTTTGGCTTACTCACTAGGGGCTTAGACCTGGACTCTGTAAAGCTGCTTTGTGACAACCTGGTTGTAAAAAGCGCTATATAAATAAAATTGAATTGAAATGAATTAAATTGAATAGATAAGAAAAGGGATCTCAGTGACTTCCGTAATACTAAAATAACACATTATTTGTCCTACAGGTGGGAAATTTGCATCGTTACAGCAGCAAAGGGTACAGAAAAAAAGAATTAGAGGGTACAGATAAGAGTCAGTAAGGGTAGTTTTTGTTGGAGTCTGAGTGAGGGGGTAGAGTTAAGAGTCTTAAAATTTGGAACAAAATGTAATTTAAACACAGCTTAACCTCATTTACTCAGGTCAGATAAGATAAGATGGATAAGATGACCTCAGTGAATTCATTAATGTGACTTAAGATAACAATATTAGTCCCACAGGAAGGAAATTTGCTTTGTTAAAGCAGTAAAATGAAAAGAACAACAAAAGAATTAGGAGGTATATAAGAGTAGATTTTGTTGTTGCTGGAGTCTTCAGTGAGGAGGTACAGTTAAAGTCAGTAGCGGTAGTTTTTGTTGGAGTCTGAGTAAAGGGAGACAGTTAATATTGTCACACAGCAGCTTTACAGAGTCTAGAGGTCTCGTTTATAAAACTTGGCGTAGAACTGAATTCTGAATGTGTACGTACGACCAAAAGACGAAAATGGTGTGCGCAACGGAAAAATCAGATTTATGAAAACGTGCGAACGCACAACTCCAAGCAAATTAAGCTTTATAAATCGCACCCAACCTGGGATTGTTCGCACGCTCGTTCCGCCCTCGACACGCCCCCGTTCAACCATACATGGTAAATGCCAATCACCTCAATATTTAAGCCCCCGATGTGAACCTGAACAAAAGCATCATGGCATTCTACCGACCTTAAACATTTAAATGTGGTTGAAATAATGTCAGTTTATGAAAAAACATTCATTCAACGTCAAAACAACGTTGAATACCAAATGGTTGAAATGGCGTTGTTAACTTACTATGGATTCAACATAGAAATATAAATAAAATGTGAGTTGTACGTAAAATGCAAGATTTGCAAAATCTAAACAAAACCCAACGGTTATCCAACGCTGACACCTGACACACCTGACGTTGATTCAACGCTGACTCCACGTTAAAATGTCAGCTGGGTTACTACAGCTGTAAACGAAGTGAGGGCTGCCAACCAGACGGCGCCCGAAATAAAACAAAATGGTCAGATTTAAAAGCAATCCTAAAAAAAAAGAATTGCAGCGCATCAAATGAACATGGCTGAGACGACACATGGTAAGCGGCTTTTATTTTCTTTTCTGAGAACAGTCTTTGACAAAGCACAAATGAATGGTTTTGTTGTCTCCCCCACCAACCTCACAGAGACCATGGGAGCAGTCGGTGGCGAGGATTTGCAGGGGGTGGCTGAAGAGAGCCTGGGTGTCCCCAGCACCAGCCAGGCCCCGGTGCATAGCCACTTGAAGTGGCCGGGTCCTGATGGAGGCTGTCATGGTGACACAACGCGATACAATTAGAGCAATAGAAGAAATCGCAGATGAACTGAAAATAATAAGATCTGTGTTGGGTGATATTTCAGCTACATTCAAATATCTTGTTAAAAACATACCTTTGCACTGCTGTCTTTACAAACGCCGCGTTACATCTTCCTGAGTCTTGCTCCCAACTGATAGCCTTCCTGTCGTGAATGGGGCTGTGGGTCCGGGTCCTCCTGCTGTGGTAACGGGAGGCCTGGAGGTAGAGGGAAGCCGTTTCTCTGTACTATATTGTGTAACACCGCGCAGGCTCTAATGATGCGGCACAATTTTGGGGGGTTGTATAACAACCGGCCACCTGATGCATCTAAACATTGCCACCTTCAATTCAGCTGGCCGATCGCACGCTCCACAACAGCGCGCGCACGAGCATGAGCGGTGTTATAGTGATGTTCCTAAGCGCTCTGGGAGTTTGATGTCTCCTGCGTTTCATAAAATACACGATTCAATACCTGTACACTAAATAGTTAGGAATTACACTATGATGTTTTTAGCTTACCAAGAAGACAGCCATCGCGCACAGCGCCAGAATGCAGTCTGCTCCCTTCACTGCTGTGTTCCTTGGGTATCTAGGCACACAAGGAATTATTGTAAATGTACTAATATATTCACCCTCTTACTGTAATTTTTGCTCAAACTTTAATTATTGCTACTTTGCACATTTCCTTCATTTGCAAATGCACAATATTATCCACGTCAAATTTTATTATTTCATTTTAGATACTTTTGTTCTAATTTTGTTTTATTTAAAAAATAAATTGCCTAACCTAACCTCGGTATTTGTGTGTGGAAAGCAAAGAAAGAATTTAATTGCACAAAGAAATGTAATCTGTACTGTACACATGACAGAAAACCTTTTGATTCCTTGACTCTTCACCCGCGGTCATATTTTTTTCTTCCAAAATGTTCGCACGCATGGGTCAGAGTTTGCGCACATATAAGCACATTCTGCCGTCAAGTTTTTTTTTTATAGATCGCAACTTGTGCGTAAAAAGTGGCGTGCGCATATGTTAGGTCCGTTTTGTGCGGACGCAACGGTTATAAACGAGGCCCCAGGTCTGAGCCACAAGTGAACAGACAGAGGTGAGGGAAAAACTCCCTGAAGCTGGGGGAAGAAACCTCAGGAGGCAGCAAGACTCAAAAATGGACCGCATCCTCCTCTGTTCGACCCGGTGAGAGGGAGAGAGATAGGGGGGGGCGGGGGGGTTGAAATGAAAGAAATAGATAAAGAGAAAAGATAAATATAAAGAGGTAAACTGAGCGAGAGAGAAAGAAAGAGAGAGAAATATACTCTGTGTCTCAGTTGAATGTGTTTTGTGAGGTTCTGTGTTTTAGTTGAACGTTGAGTAATGTGGATCTGTGAGTGTCTGTGGCTTTTTGAATGTTGAGTCCTGAGGGTCTGTGATGGTATTTGGGGGTCTGTGGCTTTTTGAAAATTAAGATCTGAGGATTTGTGGCTGCTTGAATGTTGAGATCTGAGAGTCTGTCAGGGTATGTGGATGGTTAAAAGTTGAGATCTGTGGGTCTGTGGCTTTTTAAATATTAAGAGGATCTGTGTATGGTTAAATGTTGAAATCTGAGGGTCTGTCAGGGTCTGGGCCTGGCTGAATGTTGACTTTTGAGGGTCTGTGTTGTGTTAATGTTGTTCTGAGGATCTGCCAGTGTCCGGGGCTTGATGAATGTTGAATTCTGAGGGTCTGAGGCTTGATGCTGCCCCTCTCGGCGGGTGTGGGTACTGCGGTTCTCAGGGTCTTCACTACAACAGCGCCACACAGCCTGC
>JBBMFX010285463.1:0-34985 GCA_037832545.1 Rhabdalestes septentrionalis | reverse complement strand
ATTTAACTGTGAATTCCCCCAGAGATTGGTGGTTGCCCCATCTAGAAAAGCCGCGAGTAATGATTGCATGTTAAAACCGGACTGGCTCTCTGCACGTCTCACATCACACTTCTGAGGATAAATTAAGAGATAGAGTTTAGATTCTCTGCCCGAACACAGCCCGAGCCCGACCCGCTCTATTTCCTGCCCCTGTCCTCGGGCCGGGGCGGGTCAGGCCGTGATCAAGCATTTGATTTTTTTAATCATCACACATATTTAAAAAATTGTCGGGTTTAAATCGGGCTCGGACGGATAATTACAGTTAATGTGTCGGGCCGGGCTGGGCTTGGGCACAAGGTGCACGGGTTTGTGTCGAGTCGGGTCTCATTTTTTGGGCCCGATCTAAACTCTACGAAGAGCTTTGAGACTCAGAGATTCTGGCACGTTCCCAAAGAAGTGCCGATCTCTGGAAAAAAAAAACTTCCCTTCCTGTAAGTGAGACGGCCATACGCAGTGGCATAAGTGGTATTCACAGCTTAAATATGTACCTAGTTGGCATTTTCTCACCAAGCGGCTAGCAAGGCTAACCCACAAGAGAGTTCATGCCTCATTACCCTAAGGAAATGAGAGGGGGCGCTAGAGACCAATGTATCGCAGTGAAGTCCGTTGGAAAGCAAACAAATGAAAATTATCGCGTCCGGAAAATTATCAACCTCATTTTAACTATCGTGCAATTAATTGATTTATTGTTTATCATGACAGAGTGATTTTGTGGAAAGAACTTAATGAACATGTTTTCAATAGTCCATTAGGACTGCCCTCGACTAAAGATATTCCTAGTTGACTAATACTCCCCCATTTTAGCGATTAGTCGAATAATCGTTCATTTATGATATTAGTATAATAACTTGCGTATATACAAGGAAAGGTACAGTCCAATGGTGCTTTTCCACTGCCTGGTACCGGCTCGGCACGGTTCGGCTCGCTTTTTTTGCTTTTCCATTTCTGGTACCCGGTACCCGGTACTATTTTTCACTGACCTATAGTCCATAGACCAATTATAACTTGTTTAAAAAGCAGATTAATATGTCCCTTTTAATAAAGCTTTGTCCTTCATACACACACACACACACACACACAGTTATACACATAGTAAGACAGCATTTATAGTTAAAG
This sequence comes from Rhabdalestes septentrionalis, assembly GCA_037832545.1. Classification (NCBI taxonomy): domain Eukaryota; kingdom Metazoa; phylum Chordata; class Actinopteri; order Characiformes; family Alestidae; genus Rhabdalestes; species Rhabdalestes septentrionalis. The sequence goes on along the minus strand of JBBMFX010285463.1, from coordinate 33,830 downwards.
TATAGTTTTAACTAATCAGCAAGCTTTACTGAGGTGAAACATGCACTCAAGGAAGGCCCCTACTGTTTGGTATCTGTTTGATCTCTCTTGCTCTATTTGGCCTAACAGGCCAAAGACAAATAATGCCATAATAAAATCAAACAAAAATTACAGGGTTCGTTATTCATGTTTGAACGTAACCAAAAGGATTAGATTGTAAATAATCTTTGACCTACAACAAATACATGCGACTGGGAAAATAACTAGTATGATTACATACAGCACAAAATGTGTGTGTCAAGAGTCTAAACAATGGAACCAATAATAAGTTCCTACTGGTTATATCTATGGCATCTCTGTCTTTTGTTATATGAGCCACCTGAGCCACATGACTGTCCCTGGTTACAAGGCTTCATATCAAATGTCTCAGTCAGGCTCTGATGTGTTGATGGAAGGGCCACACACAACTTACAGGATCTGCAAGGGGTTTTAAGTACACCTATATACACTGTAAGTGCAAATGTTTATAGACATCTGATCATTATTCAGCATTTCTAATAAAATCAAGTGTATTAATATGAAAGTTTGTCCCTGCTTTGCTGCAATAAAAGTTGCATCACTTTTACACTAAAAGCTTTTACACAAAAACACGGTAGGGAGAATTTGATTGCATTCAGCCCCCAGAGTATAGCAAGATCAGGGACTGATGTTGCATAATCAGTTCTGGCCCACAGTTACCACACCGGCTCATCGCAAATGTACTGATTGGAGCTCCATTACTCCAGAGAACAGAGTTTAACTGCTTCACGGGATAATACTGTGTTTGCTACTCCTGTAACTGACCCTCTTCATTGTGTCTTTGGGTCTCATGACACTGGCTGTGCTTTTCAATGACGATAACCCTAATGAGCTAATGAGGAGGGGTGTGTCTGGTTCTTCCGGACATAGAGAGTCCTAGAAAAACAACAAGGACAAAGGAGGAATAAATGGCAAAGGTATCTGTCGCAGATCTACCAGTTCCACTGAAAAAAGTGGGTAAAGTGAGATGCACGTTCCAAAAGATAATCATGAAAAATTTTAAAGAAATTCATGTCCATGTCAAAGAAGTGCAATTACAGAATGCAATCAAAATACAAAACACAGAAGAATGTGTGGAACAAGAGCAGAATGTGGGAGCAAAAAAGGAAATGGGAAAGCTGGTGAAACAGTTAAGTGAGTACCAGTACTATAAACATGCCTTGGAGTGTGGCACAGGGCCATGTGGGTGACAGGAGGGTCCCCAGGGCTGAACTTTGGAAGGTCACTGACCAGAACTGTAAGGAGGCTGAGAGGCAGCTCTTTAGCAGCTGACGGGGCAACAGAGCCACACCAAGTCGCAGGAAACAAGAAACAAAAATGTCATTTGGTCCGCAAGCTTTAATGTATGCTTTCTTTTTCGTTGTCAGGTTTTAAATAATGGGGAGGTGCACAAAACCTGAATTAGAAAATGTGCCAGAAATCCCAAACATGTACATACAACTGTACGCGCACTGACGATTTTCTCAGAAACACTCACTATATACTATATTTCTATGGATGGTATTTAAATAAAAACATTTACTATATTACTTTATTTCTATGGATGGTATTTAAAAAAAAGGTTTAGGTGTAGAGAAATGTTTTAAAGTTTAAAGAGTTCCCACAAAACACCAAGGATCTAGAAAGAACTCTAAAACTGGAAACCAAAAAGTTTCACCATACATTTAGGTTTTTACACTCACATCTCAAAAAAAAAAAGTTAGTTTAGTTAAAGTTAGTTTTGTAAACTACAATTCTATGACATTGCTAAAAAAAAAACATTTGTAGCTCCTTTTTAAAAAAATTAAAGCATAGCTGCAGTCTATTAGCCTAATTTTCCTTGCCCATTAATGGAATGGGACCTCCCACAGCACGACAACCACTGAGCACTCATTTGTGTGGTACCATTCTCTGCACAGTGAGAGAAATCATGCAGCAACAGAAACAGGAAAACTGATGGGAATGTAAGAATCTGAGCCACCTTAACAAGGGCCAAACTGTGATGACTAGATGACTGAGTCACAGCGCCTCCAAAATAGCCGGTCTTGTGGAGCGATCCTGCTATGCGGTAGTTATACGGTAGTTCGAATTTCATGCTGTTCACACAGTGCACAGTGGTCACTTTCACTTTCATGACAAAGACTTCAAGATGTTGACTTGGCCACCAAAGTCCTGGGATGCATTAGACAAACTAATGACAGGTCTAAGCTCTTTTGGAGCCACAAGGTTGTCCTATACAATATCAGGCAGGTGGTTTTAATGTTATGGCTGTTCTGTGTATGACAGTTAATACTGGAAGTCGAGCTGGAGGCGGCACAGTTGAAAATGTTAAGATAAGCTTTGAGAGTGACGAGGATAGACAGAATCAGGAAAGAGTTTATTATAGGGACAGATCGAGTTGGACCTTTTAGAGAGGAAGATTGTGTTGGTTTGGACATGTGTTGAAGAGAGACTCAGTGTGTTGGTAAAAGGATGCTGAGGATGGAGCTGCAGTGAAGAAGAGAAGAGGCTGAGAGTAGGAGAGGTGTGTATATAAAAAGTAAATACATAGTTTAAACCAACTGTAGTACTGCTGTGCCTGATAACTAAAATGTTGTCGTCCATATGATGTTATAACTGAACCGTTATGAAGGATTTTAAATGTATGTGTGTGATTCATTTTCATTAAATAAGCACTTTACAGTTCATTTCCTGTTATGTCTTCAACCTTGTATAAAAATGATGGCAAGGACACGAGGAACCAAGGTCCTTGTACAGTCTGTGAGAGATTCAAAGGCTTTCTAAGAAAAACACACATATCCACCGGTCACAAGTTCCATCCTCTTATCAGACTCAGATGCGGACCAGATTATAGGCTGTAGTGCAGCTCCAGACTAGGCACGCTAGTTATTCAGAAACTTCCTGGCTGTGGTTTCCAAAGTAATCAAATTTGCAAAAATGAAAGTTAACCAGACAGATTGTAATTACTATACCAATCCAAAAATTATACAAAAATAAATCAGATCATGACTCTTCTTGCGGCTGGATGTGATTTACCTGCACTCCTTAATGCTATAAACACAAAAGCAGTGTGACAGCCAGTCGGAGAACCGGTGAAACTGAAAGTCGGGTAAACATGGTCAACAGTAAAATCAGGGCCGGTGTCTGACCACCTCTTGTGAGAGCAGGGACACCGGGGAGTCCTGAGAAACTTCTCAGAACTCAGAATGCGTCTGCGATCTGATGTAAATCTACCTACATCAGCCAAGTAGGTCAGGCTAATACGTGCTGCAGGAAGAACACAACGCAGGTTGTGCAGGTTAAAGTATGCAGACTGGCCAGATAGCCAGGACACCGCGTGCTATGATCAAAGCTCATTTCATAGCTTGGCTTGTGAGCGTGTTTGTGTGTGCGCGCTTGTTTGTTTTTAAAATGTCGGCCTGCTGTAACTTAGCATTATTCAAAACCCAACAAAGCAACTACAGACCTAATAGAGAAACCTCAGATCATAAAGTGCAACTACAGACACAACATATCAACTACAGACCCATCAGAGTAACTGGCCTACGGACCCAACAGTATTAAAGTAAAAATTCGTCCTGTTAAATCTGTAGTTGCTCTGTTGGGACTACAGATGCTGTGTTAGGTCCGTGGTTGCTCTGTAAGGTCCGTGGTTGCTTGCTACTTCTTCAGCCTAGCCTGGGATTTCCAGTGGAGATAATCATTTTTTTCTAATCCATATTATCTCCTTAACAACGCCTTAACCACGGCTGCAACTTCACCTTTCTAAGCCAAACAAAACAAGTGAGTGAATGCCAAATCTCTTCTCTGCTTTCACTGCTTTGGGCTGCGTCCCAAACCACACTGAACACACCGTAAACAGCCCTATCTAATGCATTCAGTGTTGTGGTGTGAGAGGTATAGGAGAGTGTGATTTGGGATACAGCCACACACTAGTGAACAGGTTAGGCTCCCAGCCTGGTGGACCTCAACTGGTTTCACTTGTTGGAATGTGTGCGTGTAAAAGCCTTTTAAAAGTTACAGTCGCAAAACAATTCGCAACAACTGCTTAACGCCGACTCTTCACCCCCCCAAAAGAAACCGAGACAATACAAAACAATATACAAATCAAAACAAAAAACAAACAAAACCAAAACACCCCCGGGAACAGCCCGTTCCTGCTTCTCTCGGGACTCACCATGTCACGCACGTACTGCTCGAGTCATTCTGCCCGTCCAGACCCGACATTTCCATCATGACGAGCGTCCCAAAAGTCCAGGACGGGCTGTCAGCTCCGTCTGTTTCATTTTCTCAAGGTTTTTCTCCCCGTTCTGCCACTGCTATCGAGACGTAGTGGGAAACACTGACGCTTGACAGCTGCGTTTCCCCCCACCCGTATTCGAACAAGACCCGCCTGCCGTCTCTGATTGGCCACATGTGTCATTTCTCCTGTGCTGTGATTGGTTATCAGTATATTGACTCTACAACTACAATTAAATTTCATTTTCCCAATTAACATAGTCAAAAATATATCATTCAATGCTAGGTTATCAGCTATCCTAACATTTCTTGCGTTGTGCTGAAGTATCAAGATTGCCCTTTTGTACATATATTGTATTGTCAGGATGATTTGCCATCCTAAAAATCCTAACATTTCTATTATGTCTTGGTGTGTTAAAAACATAACTGGAAGTGATCCAAACCTTAAAAAAAACAGGTGTGTCCATATACTTTTGTCCATGTAGCCTCCCATAACAGATAACGGCGGGGTACAAGCTGGACAGTTGCCCGCATGTCGCAGGTGCCACACACTTACACACAGTCACACTCACAGTCACACCTAGGGGCAATTTAGTGTGCTCAATCAACCTATCAACCTATCCCCAATCATGCACGTTTTTGGTGGTGGGAGAAAACCGGAGTTCCCGGAGGAACGGTCACGGGGAAAACATGCAAACTCCACACAGAAAGACACTGCGCCCAACCTGGGAGTCGAACCCAGGACCTTCTTGCTGTGAGGCAACAGCGCTAATAATAATAATGATAATAATAATACATTTTATTTATAAGCACCTTTCAAGACTATCAAGGTGACTTTACACAATTAAAGAATATATGCATTAAAGTAAATAGAAATTATAAAAATGATAAATAGTTTATATTATAAATATGTGCTTTAAGTCCTTTTTAAGGAATACAGTGTTCTCAGATTGGGGACTGTGAGCAGAATTAGGTTAAGCCGCACTCGGCAGACAGTGGGCTAACATAAATCTAAAAAAGCTGAGAGCTTATACCTCTGAACAAGAAACTAGCACGAATATATTTGGATGCCTGACCCTTTCACCAACTTCAATGATATTACATTTAAATATATAGACTTTTGAATATGGAGTCCCGTTTGCAAATATAACAGCTTCCACTCTTCTTTGAAGGCTTTTCACAGTTTGTTGGACAAGAAGGCCTGGCTCGCAGTCTCCATTCCAGTTCATCCCAAGGTGTTTGATGGGGCTGTGGTTAGTCAAGATCTTCCACATGGAGCTCGCTTTGTGCACTGGGAAACGATCATGCTGGAATAGAATAGGTTCTTCGCCAAACTGTTTCCACAAAGTTGGAAACGTGCCACTGTCCAGAATGTCTTGGTCTGCTGAAGCATTAAGATTACCCCTCACTGGAGTGATTAAAGGTTATGTCTAAAAATGTACTGGATATTGTAACAAAACAGGGTCTAATGTAGGCCACATGCAGAACACTGTGTAAAACCCCAAGCATTAATATTGATACAGTACCAGCCCCCACTCTTTCCTGTAGATCCTTTAATGCATCTTCAGGGACTAACTCACATTCTACCACAAACATGTTAGCTGGGTTGGGCACAGTGATTCCAAAGGTGTTGGATAGAGTTCAGAACTGTGTAGCTTTGTCAGGTTCTTCTACATTAAATCCCGTAAGCCGTTTCTTTATGGCCACTGCTTTGTGCACAGGGACAGCATCATTCTGATTGCTCCGAAACAGTTCTGCTTCACAGTGACTGCACTTACTGTTGGCTGAGGTTGCTCTAGCAGGTGAGACATTTAATAAACAGCGTTCTTGGAAAGGTGTATTCCTTTGACAGAGTCACATTGAAAGTCAACCCATTCTACTGCTGGGGTTTGTCTTGTGTCCACATGTTTTACAAATGTACCGTATGTCAGTTTTTGTGCTGAAATTTAAGGAGTATTGCTAGTCCACAGAACTCGCTAAAGACATCAGGATAAATTGCTTTATTTTGTGACAGTTGCACCTATGCATCAATGCTATTTTGATATCACTCGCTGCAGCTTGGCATGTCTTTCCACAAGATCATCCCCGGATTCCATCAACAACAACAACATAAAGATAAACAACCACCTCAGTACAACTGGAGAGTTACAGAAACTTTACTGGGAAATCTATGTTCATGCCACCCTTCCTTAATCAGTGAGTTCATCCTCACTGCCACCATCACCACTGGACTGTGTGGGTTCATCTGGAGCAGTGGTCATTGCTTCTTCCACCTGGTCGAGGATCTGGGAAAGCATGGTGGCGGAGGCTCTGTTGGAGGGCGAGGGGGGCCGTGGGCCCATCAATGGACTGCCTGCCGTGGAGGTGTCAGCTGTGTGGATGATGGAATGCACTGTATTCAGGTGTCTTCTCTGATTCTGCCTGACTGAAAAGGGAAGGAAAGTGTTTCGAAAGTTAACGAAAGCAAGATAAGGATCGAGTGAGAAAGGACAAAATTGAGGGACAGGAAGAGAGAGAAAATAGAATGAGTTAGAGTGAGAGAAAAAAGTGAGAAGGGGAAGAAAAAAGATCACAGATACTGGAGAACTTCAGTACTGTTCTCAGTTTTGGATTGTTATCCAGTGGCTTTCAGTTTCATTTAGAGAACACAAGACAAAACACTCCATTATCTGTGTTGGGCTTCTCAAAACTGGGAACTGCAGCCAAACTAATCAGTGCAAACCAAGTATGATGTTTTTAAAAGGTGTTACAGTTCTACACAAATTAATTAAGTTTCACTGCCGGGAAAACACTTCTGCTTTAAGTGATGATAAAGTTACCAATGTTTAGGCTGCCCACTTACCCCATTTCTCCTCCTTTTTCGTGGAAACAGCGTTCAGGAAGGCCTGCACCCTCACAACACAGCTGAACTAAAAACAGACTGATTCTGTCCATGTAATTATTTATAGTGGTGAGCCAAAACAGATGATCATACCTAGCCAGAGTGTGTTCATCAACCTGCCTAATTAAATGGCTACTCAAAGAATGGTTGAAAGTGCACATTTTCCAAAGAGCGCTGTTTGTAGTTGGAAACTATCATGATTCATGTAGCTGCATGGAAAGTGTAATTTGCTGTTCTTTATTATGTTGTACCATGCAGAGAGGAAAAAATTACAGTAAAAATATATGAGGATTAATATGACAGTGTTCAGCCGCTAATTCTACATTAGGACTGCAATAAAAAAAAATATTGAGAAGGCTCAAAAAATACTGCAAAATAGTTTTTATTTCCTTTCATTTACAAAACTCTGGGTCTGCAGAATCTTTTATAACAGATTTTATAATGTAGTTTTTCCTGATTTTTCCTTTACATCCAAATAGATGTAAATAGAAGTCACATGAATGCATTCAAGGCCATAAAACTTCAGATTGCATTGAGAAACCAACACATTTTCACCATTGTTACACTCAGGCAGCAACCGGGAGAGGCCTGTAGTGAAGATACTATTACGTAGCAACAGTGGCTGTCCCATGGGAATATGTGTAGGGACTGTGCGTTCATGTTGCAGTTTATTGCTCCACTCAGATTTTTTGATGAATTTTTCACTAAAATCCACTGCAAACAGGGTATGACTGCACTAAAACTCACGTTCTGACTCTTTAATTTCCCAAACTTAAAGACTGCTAGAGCTTTCCAACTTGTGTTTCACCGGGTAAGGTAACTCCCCGCTTTTTGAAGTGGTTACTTTCTAAGAGCTTCCGCGTACAGTGAAAAACGTTTTGATGTGGTAAACAAATTGCCAAAAATGCCTATTTTAATCATGTCAACCCTAAATATGCCCAAAAATACGCTCCCAAAACACTCTAATTTCATTTAAAACTCAGCTTAATGGATTACCCCCTAAGAAAATGTAAAGGTAAAGCCATATAGTTCTGTACAATATATACTGTAAGAATGTAAAATAGACTGTACTTTAATTAATGCATGGGCATTTTCTTTTGTGCTGTTGTTTTCCCCTGAAGCTGAAGTATGAACCATTTTATCTTTGCAGGAGGTTTATTTTTTCACTGCATGAATTGTATTCTGAACACACACCACATGTATCTACACACTCAAGTGGGATCTTCTCAGCCATTCTAACTTACATAACATCCATGAGCTAACAACAGGCTTGTTGCACATGGATAATGACCAGTGAAGAACATCGGCCTTCAAGAGCTATTAGGTCAAATTTGATCAAAATCTGGTTGCAAGATCACATATGGGACTAATTTGCTAATTTACTCAAAGCTGCACCTAGCCATTAACTATGTACTGACAAGCAGGTTCACTAAGAACTCCTACATTTCATCTATTCTCACTGCTGATTTTATCAGCTCCACTGACCATATAATTGCACTTTGTAATTACAGACTGTTCCACATGTTTCTCTGCATCATTTGTTAGCCCCTTTACCAGTTCATTAATGGTCATTGCCCCCACAAGGATTCCCCCTTGTGTTATTTGCGTGGTGGATTGTTCTAAGCTCTGCAGTGACATTGACATGGTAGTGGCATATTTGTGTGTGTGTTGGAGAGAGTGAATCACACATAGGATTGCAGTGTTGTGATGGTGGTGGGGATGAAAGTTGTTAGTGGAAGAAACAAAATATATAGCAATATATTACATCATTCCTGTAAAACTTTGATGGGACTGGAACAGTGACTGATACATCAAAATGAATCATCTCAGAGCAAGCTTTTAGGTTTTATGCTGTTAGAGATGCCAATCTGTGCACTACAGATTTTAGATTTTCTACCTGTGGTTGTCTTGATCCTTGATGAATGTGGTGAAGAGGGGCTAAAATATGTTGCAGAGAAACACATGAACTAGTCTGTAATTACTATACTTATAATAGTACCAGCATGGTCAGTGAGGCTGACACAATGAAGATGGTGTACCTAATGAAGTGGCTTGTATTTTGAAAAGGTAAATACAAGCTTGATGAGCATCACTCCAATCAGTATCACAAACGAACTAGTTTGGCGCTAACATTATTCACCCTCCTGAGACTTAAAAAAAAAAAAATTGCAACCTGGATATATGATGTGGATATGCATGTTTAATGCATACATAATTCTCTGACTTCTTACTTCTTGCAGTACCAGACACCATCCTTCAACTGCTACTTGGAGCTGTTTTGATCTGAAGCACCCCATTCATTTTTTCCACCGTTGGGGAATGGGTTCTTGAATCTCTAACTCTTGGTTTCATCTAGCAAATGAGCCCATATTCCAACCAGTCTTGAGCAGAAAGATTACAATCAAGGATGTGGCATCAACAGATGGCATTGCACAAGGCGCAGCAAAAGCAAGTCCTCATAGAAAGATCTTGGATTTTGTCTGAAATTAGTACATGTCTGTCTTCCTTGGCCAGATGAAATTCTAAATGACAAAGCATATTTGACCGTGTTAAGCCAAAATAAACATTGAGTCAGACCTGGACATTAATCTGTAGTCAGGTGCCTCCTGAAACACCTCTAGGACCCACACTAGAAGATGGGAATGAAACCCGGACCACACATATTTGATGCTGCATGTGTGGTCTGTATGTATATCTAAGCATCTTATTCTGCTTTATAAGGTACTAATTAGGTGATCACCTAGATCCAGTCCTAATTAATGAAGATACGGTGCAACTAAACACTACTAGAAGTATGCCAAATGTAATCATTAGCATAGTGAACAAGAGATTTGTTTTCTTTGAATTTCTGTTAACACTACATCATGTCTTGTATTATAATGTATGGGAATTTAAAATGATGCTTTAAAGAACATTTTATTTGGATACTAGGAGAAATGCTGTCAGCAGGCAAAGCTGTAAGCTGTTCTATTCAATACTTGCACCCATACAAGATAAACCTGTGAAACATCATGGTCAAGAAACAACTTGTATTGAGCATCAACAAGCTCAGACACCCCTTTCTGTTTATTTCTAATGTGATTACATTTACATTTTAAAAAAGTGATTTCCATGGCTAGAGTGTGTTGATTTTACTTTGGCTCTAAGTGGAATGGTAGGTAGAGATTTTAATAATGTTACAGTACATAAATAATTGGGAATCAACTCTATTTTCTTCACATTATTGATCAGACCCAAATTTCTACTTTAATGTGGTCAGCTGCTAGCTTTTGCTCTTGACAGCTCAGTTACGTCAAAGCACCCCTATAAATTATAAGGTGCTGCCAATTCCTGTCAAATCAGAAATGTCAAATGGTGATAGGGCAATGGAAATTACTTTTTTAAATGTCAGTACCAAGGAGAAAAAAAAACAATGTTGCATTTTGCCATTTAAGGGAAAAACAGTAAATTACTGGACAGACTGAAGGGTTTTGAAAATAACAAGATCACTACTTTTAATATGTCCCCCCTCCTGTCCAACCGCCTGCCCCCAACTCTGATGATGAGATTTTTCAATCAGCCTTCACACACTGTGATGTGGCCATAGAGGCTATAGTCACTACACTGAAAATTATGAAGAATCAGAAATGTTTTCATTCAAATCTGGTACAATAGACCAAGTTTAAGTCTATTTACAATTGTCTATTTTAAGTTAATTGTAGGTTAACTGTAAACTCTGCAGTTGCGTCTTAGCGGATAACTGTGGCGGTTTTGTGTTGTGCTGGTTTTATTTGCTGCTCTAGGCTGGATCACTCACCCCTCTCTCTGACAGTTATCTTGTGTACCTCAGGAATGAGGAAGCTGTAGACAAGCTCCGCCACAATCTCCTCTGACTGTGCACCGTTCCTCCTGCTCCAACCCACACACACACACACACACACACACACACACACACACACACACACAGGTGAGAAAATAAAAAATTTAGATTATTTGTTGTTTTGTTTGGTCCTCGTTACAGATGGCTCAGAGTAGTCAGTGTTGCTCACAGTAAAGCTAAATAACATGGCGAGGTTTCTGATTTCTACCCTGTATTCTATCACTAAAATAAGCTGCAATTGTTTCTGACGGAAGCATGTGCACATATTCAAAACAGACTTTCCATCATAATGGAAATGTTTATAACTGGATTTTTTAATCAGACCAGAAATAAAAACCCATTTAAGCGTCATGTACACTCCTTTGCATTTATTTTCTTGTTTGAGGAAGCTTGTGACAAATAAAAATCTAACATTTCTTGCTTGAGTTAGAATATTGAAGGAGAAAATTAGTACAGTTTAATTAATTCTTTTTTGCTGGTCAGTTAGTCAAGATTTATGTTCTCACATTTGTTTCTTTTCAGTTAGTTATTCTGTCTCACTCTCAGATTCCTTGTGCACAGATTCCCTCATCTTAAACCGCTTTTTTCCTGGCTCTATATCCATGCTCCATGTGCACCAGAGGAAATAATGTACAAAACAAAAACCTGTCCAAGCTATCCTGTTTTTCCTGATTCCTGAACTTGTCTGAAACTGCTTAGCTGTAGGTAAACAAAATATCATTGCGTGTTTGCCTACTGATGCCTGTTTCTCCTTGTTGTAGACAGGTTTCACCCAAACAGTAGCCTGTGAGTATTTGTTTTGCATATCACTCAAATGAACTGATGGCTTACAAGATGTAAACTCAACACAATCAGTTCTTTCATTGGACATGTTTATGTATTTCCACCTTGTATTTAGTAAAAAAGGCTAATTTCTGTTCCCTGCTCCTGCAAGTTCACTGCTGTTTTTACTGCTGGTGTATTTCAGGCATTGTCTGGGACAAAACATGACGAGTGGATTTATTAGTTGACTGCTCTTTGCAAACCTGAAATTAGATTAAAAGCAGGAGCCTCGGCATAGAAGGAGGAAGAAATGTGTCTATAGAATGAAACGCCGACACACAGCATGATGCAAGGGCTAATATGCCTTAAAACTAATTACACTACTAAATCACTTGCTCAAACTGTTTTTGAAAATGTATAGCATGCATTATCTAAATAAACGGACAAATATAGAGTGCATAACTAAAATCAGTGGTAGCCACCCTGAAGCCTTGATTTGTCAATTTTGTCCTTCTGGTTTCCATTTGATTTCTCTTTTATATCAAATAAGAATTAAAAACTAAAATTTGTATGCAGATGTTTCTCGAGGATCATTGCATTATGATGCAGTGTATTTCATTTAAGAATGTATGTTTCTTTTACAACTCTGAGTGGAAAAATTCTTGTCCTTGTATATACTGTGTTGTTGAACAAACCCTTTAGCGTCAAGGATAAAGAAATCTGTTTACAATCTTTTTTCAGATCTTTTTCTGGGAGCAGGATTATTTCTCCTTTTGAAAACACCTACAGCTCACAGTGTGTACAGAGAGCTTTGTGGCTCGTGGTCACTCTCAAAATGTCTATTCTTTGGATCACTTCATCACACAATTTAAGGTCAGAGCAAGTGGTGATGGCCCAGAACTCTGTGTGTGTTTATCGATCTGGAAGTTGGGTTATTAAGAAATCAATGCATTTGCCATTTTAGGAGTTTATCAAGACATGCATGACATTTGTGGCTTTTGAGCGAATTGACCTGTGAAAGGTGATTGGCTGCTGACTCACAAGGAGTGTGGATGTTGAAGTTGAAAAGGAAGACATTGGTTAAGGAAAACAATATTGTGAAACATCAGCCAGTGGATTCTTACCCTTTTTTTATGTAAAGTGTAATGGACGGCAGAATACAAAAGCTTATTCCTCATGCAATGGAAATAAGTCAAAAGGTATGATAAGATAAGATAACCCTTTAGTCCCAAAAGTTTGCATAAACCAGTATTTTTTGTCATGTAATATTTTATAAACCCTGCACATTGGCATTTAAAAAATTAATGGGTTAACTTAGGACATTGTGATTTTAGGAGGTGCTAGTGGTAGTTTGTACCATGGTCGATTAGCTTTTTTTTCTTAAGCATTTTTTACAGCCAAAGCTCAGAATGGGGTCACAAGTGCTGCATAATTTTGTGTTTGGTAAGTAGTCATAATAGCTGTTTTGTGGCATATGTGTACAAAATGTGATATGAGACAGGGAGGTCCTGAGGAAACACAAATGTTCATTTCATTTGTTGAAAATAAGAACTGCAACACCTATGTCAACCTTAACACACCACAGCATGGCACACATGTGAACAGTGTGAAATTATTTCTCTGCATTTAACCCATTCACCAATCTAATCAGTGGGTTTCCACCAAAGGGGGTGTGCTTTGATTCTTTTATCACAAGGTACTGGCTTATGAAGCAACAGAGGTACAGGCTATCTTGCCATACAAATGGCATTGTTTTTATAGCCCCTAAATTCTACATCCATGTCTTTTCAATGTTGTTTCTGCCTGAGTCTCTACCTGTAGCTAAACAACAACAGCACTTTAACTGTTGGCTGATATTCCAGATGTTAAGAGAGAAAGACCTGACACTTCCCCATTACACTTATTCTAATGTATAAAATCATACCATTCAGGTTAGGCAGCACTTGTACCCAATACTGAAGGCCCGACTGGTCAGGATAGAAACACCATTCTAACGTAGATTCCTTGACTACTTCAAATCTCAGAGCACCCAGCTGTGCAAGGCTCATAAAATGTGAGGTATTCGGCATGCAAAAACAACAATCAGAACGCTGAGAGCCCACATACAGGCTCTAGGAGTGTAAGTGATTCACTGTAACATGAGCGAGAGTGTAGTTTTCCGTACGTTTCTTCCAGGGCGTAGGTAATGTTGTTGAGTTCCTGGGCCGTGCGGTGGATCTCCTCTCTTGCCTGAGCCTCAGCTGTCTTTTCAATGGTGCCCAAGATAATATCCTCCAGGTACAGATCCACTGTGGCTTGGTGCACTTTCACCACCTGAGAACACAAGAATTCAGAAAGCCATAAATGGAGATTATACACACACATACACACACACCATGGCAATGACACTTAGTGAGAAATAACATTCAAAAGCAGAGTAAACTCTTTAACTCTTGAAGCAGAAATAGGAGAAATGTTTAATGGCAGTGCAGGCATGAAAGCCCATCAGACCACTTGACATTTAACTGCTGCTGCTGCACAAAGCAGGGACAGTCCCTCAAAAGCAGCTTGGAGATAATTTGCTGAGAAGCACATGGCACTACACTAGCCATGGCCAGATTCATAACCTGTTCACTACTGACAACATGTGTGGCCACTGAGGAACTATTGTCTTTTATATATGTTCACCTGTTTAAAGATTTCATCTTCCTCTCTCCGTCTCCGTTCCTCCACCTGTCTCCGGCCACTCTCCTCCGCTTCACGGAGGCGGCGGTCTCTCTCAGCCAGTAGCGTGAATGCATGGATCCTCCTTTCCTCCTGCAGACGTACCAGCTCCTTGGACAAAAAGTCCAACATGTCCACCAGCACTGCACCCGACAGGCCTGCCACATGGCCCTCAATCTGAGACACCTGAGAGAGAGAGAATACATTTTCTTTAAAAAAAAGCTTTATAACAAGAATGTAAAAAACTGTATTTTCAAACACTTTAACATATGCACTCACAGTCCACCTTTTTAGAAACATATAATTCGTAGAAACATATCCTTCGTAGTTCCACTTCACTGTTTAGAGATGGTGATGTGTTTAGACTGTCACTCTCACTACGTTCAGTTTCTAAGTATGGAGCCACTTTTGGCTGCATATATCTGGGTTAGCAGACAACTCTCGACACTGTTGTCCATAAAATCAAAATATTTATACACACACGCCAATATATTATATATATATATGTGCGTGTGTGTGTGTGTGTGTGTGTGTTTCTCACTGTTTGTGATTGGGTTTTTGTACAATCTTACTCAAGCCATTAAAAAATCCATTCTGAAATATTATATTAACCCTCAATAAACTCAGTGGTTTCAGTCTTTGATGGCACAGTGTCCTGCTGGAGAACCATGTTACCTAACTACACTCATTTATGAAACACGCATGAAAGCAACAGATAGAATGCTCACGGACCTAGATACCTGTAAGTTTATTTTTACCATACATAATTACAAATCTGATTGACACAGACTGACACTTGTTTTTATTTGTGGTATGCACCTGCATTCATAACAGGTTGAAATGACATCTTGTTTAGAATTTAAAGTATAGACCAGTGCTCCACAACACTCCTTAACAATCCTCCTCTGTATTCTCTTAATATTACCTCACTAGGTAACTCCCTACATATTTTTAGTACCCTTAAAAAAATTTAACAGTTCATTTACAGCCATCTTTTGAAGCATAACTGATCAATTTATTTCATAATATGCAGAGATTTATTCTTGTTAATCACTGGAAAGTTGTGGATTGAACTGCAAATGAAAATCTGTCAAATTAAACACGTTTTCATTTATGAGATGAAAGAATCTTTAACAGTGCATGACTGACCTCCTATTAAATGTGTATGGTGGTGCAAATTCAAATTCTACACTCTCCTTTATATGCAGTAGTTACCTGTTCACCAGTTTGCTATTTTCTGGTTAATAAAGGAATGCAAATTGTGACCATACTTTACATTTATTAGCTAGTACAGAACACTGAGTGTAAGCTAAGTGAATATTGTGAATAACATGCAAATGTAGAAACTTTGTGTATGAAAAAATGTTTGGCTGGTGTGTATAACGCCAGGCAAATCGGACATTTAACACTTGGAACCCAAGCGCAGTGGGTCCGTGCTGGAAGCATTGTTGTCATACAGTCAAACTACTCCTAATATTGAAGTTTCCCGGTTTGTGTTGATGCTTGCAGTGTCAAACGTCATTCTGAGCTTCTGAGTTTGGTGTTCCTCTGTCATGTAGAACCAAAGTAATTGTAATTTAAATACATGTAACAATAATATAGAATGATAAAATGTAACACTGGGTGTCACACGCAAATGATCATCATGAAAAGAAATGTCCAAAATTCTGTTATTTTAGGTTTTCAGAAACAAACAGGAAAAAAAACACAAGATCTTTGAACCCGGGAGAATTTTCTGCAGATGGAGGGGATCCGGAGAGCTGGCGAGTAAAAGAGCAGCAAATGGCAAACACCAATTTGAGACTGTTTTCCAATGCTGTTATTTGAAATCATATTTTACTATTATACCCTTGAGTTCCAAGTGTTAAATGATCAACAACATGTATAAATATCTGACAATTATTTCATCTCCATACTTCTGTATTTGTTTACAGGCAGAATTTCACCATCCCAATACAGCAGGCACACAGACTGAGAACATCGATCAGAACAGCCTCATTATTTGTTTATTTATGGCCACTACCATGTCCATGTCTTGCTGTGCTGAACTGATTTGGTCAATAGTAGCTTAAGAAACTGAACAGTGGTCGAAAGCAACCAAAAATGGGCTGAAGCTCCATAACATAATTAGACCTAAAACCTTCACTGAGTAGACAAACAAGTGTGGCATTTACAGTAAAACAAAAAGTGAGAGTATAAAACCAGTTACATAAAGGACTCCCATTTACCTCATAAACAGTTTCTAGAAAGCAAGAGTTCAAGAACATATAAAACTGGATTATAAGACAGTTATGGAAATCAGATAACGTATGTTCCTCCCATTGACCCAGTTTTGTGCTTGATCCAATAGCTGAAGGCTACGGTTCACTGAGAGAGTATTTGTTTAAGAATGGAATGGCTGTTGAAATGGGAACAGCACGCTCACCCGGCTGTTGTGGAGTTCTCGCTGGCGCTGCAGGGCCAGTGTGACCTGTTTGTCTGCTGCGTGCAACTCCTGCTCTTCCCGCTGCAGGGCATGGGTGGTGCGGAGATCCAGGATCAGCTCCTGTCGCTTCTCCGTCCCTTCCAGCATCTGTACAGCAACACAGTGCATCAGTTACTCCTTCGTTAAGCAGCCCGACCAATTAAAACCTCACCACTATAATAGAGCAATCTCTCAATGAAATAGGTGCAGGAAAGTCTCTCACACACACTGTCAGAAAGACTTATCATATCTAACCTAATAAAGACTAGTGAAGACTTATGATTAAGGTGTTAGGTCGATGACACATATACATCTTCAGCAACACAGAGATTTATATTTAACAAGTGCAGGCATATGCATACACACACCAGAGATGTGTGGATCTGATCAAATTGTCTGATATTGGAGTCAGCCCAGGCATATTTTAATGGACTGCCATAGATTATAGATTCAGTTCCTGTTCTTGTTTAATGCGATTGTACCCCATTGTGCTCATATCTACCATTGTGGAGGAGACTAAATCAAGCACTATACATTAACTCATTGCAGGGGGGCGCAGGAAGATACAATTCCTCCGGTGTGGAACTAATTTGAAGTGAAATATGAAAAAGCACTACAGCCCACATGTAAAATCTGAAGGGTCTGTATTTTGACAGTGGTTAAACTAGGTTCCTTTCTTCAAAAAAGTTTAAACTAGCTGTGTAAAATATGAGTGCACTGAAAATGGAAAGAAAAGGATTCCATTTATGTTCAATCAAATAAAAAAATGCAATGATTATAGTGGGCTAAGCGTTTCTTTTTATATACATGCACACACACACACACACCCACACCCACACAGTAAATTCATTTTCTTTTAAAACGATCAATATCAAGAATTTTAAGAATTTTTGTAAGAAGTTAAATGTTAATGTAATATTTTCAAACGTTATAAGTATAACCTGCCTACCATGATTATCTGAGCAAATATACAAGAGTTCAGCTTCTGTTGAAGCGGGTTATATTTAATCCCACTCTGTGAAAATGAAGACTCAACATCATTAGCTTGGTGCTAAAAAAAGACACCGAAACATCCTACAGAGATTGGCAGCATTTAGGTTTAGTGCTGCAGTGGTAATTTCTGGTGTAAACATGCAAACAAAAAGTGGAAAACACATTGTTGTTTATTTTCCCAGATGGTTTGAACGGTAGTTTCTCACACAGCTGACCGTAACTAGCATATGATGTGAGAATGAGAACAATTGGTTGATTGTAAGTACGTTCTTGCATCTCATATTTCACTCATATTTTTTCAGGCAGTGTGCGGCAGGTGTTGACAACTGTGGCAGAAACATTGGTTGACTGATTTGTATATGGTGAAGTAGTTTTGAATTCCTTTAGCGAGTCACGTCATGCGTACCTTCAGCAGGGCTGAACCAGAGGGAGGGGGCTGTTATTCTGATATGTTGAAAAGATGTGTTAACATTTAAATGCAACTAATATCTTCATTCTATAAATCCATTTCAATGTCATATTCATCTTACTTCTGTACAAAATGGAAAGTAAATCTTTTTTTTTTTTTTTACCTATCACACAGAACCAGACTGAGCTGGACACACTATCAAATACCTGATTACACTGACAGTTTTTCTGCGAGAGAACGGGACAAGCAACTAGCAAGATCTAAGATCTTGCAAAATAGTGGGCCTGAATCAATGTATGACAACTTGTTTACTGTTGATATATTTGTAACTGCTTAATAATGATTTATAAACTGTCTACAACCCAATTAACAATATAATAAATAATTTAGAAACCCTTTATAAGGGTAGTTATGTTATAAAATGTTACCAATAATGTATTATTGAAAAGCAACTTATTTCAGTTTTTTCAATTTAATTATTAATGAATCAAAAACTATTAATCAAAAACTGGCTTCCGGTCGCAATTACTCTTCAACTAAACCAGACTGACTTTACCAACTTTATAGTTGTTTATATTAACTCTAGTTTTAGTCAGTTTGCTGTCAGTTATATTCTCAATTCCAGCATGAAGGAAAACAAACGTGATCAGTACATCCCAGCCATACAGCTCTCCATCCTGTACCTGGCCCTGGATCGATCTGCCCCGTAGTAACTTCTGCAGGTAAATCACAGCAAGAGCCTTCTCCTCTTCTCCCTGCAATATGTGCAGCAATCTCCATTAATTCACTCACACAATAATATTTTTACACTGATAAATTCTCTACACACCACCCTTAACAAAGCTAACAACTGCTGTGTTCAAATAGTAAAATACAGCTCGATTCCATGAACACTTGCTATGAACAACTTAATGGAATAGTACTGCCAGTCTGAGACCTGCCACTGATTGCAACACCCCTGAAATGCCAATGGCATGTTATGACATGCATATTACGATAATGACCTCCTTGAACAGGCCCAGGAAAACATGATCCACTAAAAACACACAACCGTGCTTGTTCTTCATTAATATAAAGATATGAGAAGTGAATACCTCAGCAGGGATCTCAACTGTGGGTGTCTCAGGATGAGGGACCGGTTTTTCCGTCTTATAGAGGAACCGCAAAGGCTTCTTCTCTTCCACCCGGGCCTTCTCATCTTTCAAAGCCTGAAACAGATATGCTGAGTTATATAAGCTCAATTTCAGTTCCATTTAATTTCATTTCTAACAGGTAAATCTGTAAGATGCTTGTGAGACTGATGATATTTTGTATCACTTCGTGTTTGTTTTTTTATTCTGTTCCTGGTGACCCACTGGATCAGGTTATGCTGTGGCAGGGAATGCTTAAAACCATGGGTTGCCAGTTGCAAGGTTAAGAGACACTTCTGACCAATGAGTGTATCTTTAGCATATATTTTTTTGAACAATTCCATTTAAACAACTAAATGGAAGCCCATGTGAAAACAAAGCGGTATTTTTTATTTTCATTTTCATGTCATCAGAGATGTCAGCAAAGAGATACAAGAAAAGAAAAAAAAAGACATTTAAAGGCATGAGATCCAGCCTGAATTATAATTTCATAATTAAGCTACTCAGCATGAGTCAAGCTGTGTGATTTCCAGAAACATTAAAATGCTGCTATAATTTAAATAATTGCATGCCAAACATAGATTTATTTTTGGGGTTCAGCATTACATAGTGTTGAAGTGTGAATTGAACTAACAGTGTACAAAACCGGCTCTGTAGAAAAACACATGATTCTCCACCACTCTCCCCCTTTGAAGAAAACCTTATTAAGAGATCCTCTTACCTGATGAGCCTTCATCAGCTCCATCTCCCTGCGGTCAGATCGCTTGAGGAAACCCTTTTTCTCTTTGGGTTTAGGAGCTTTGATTCTCGGATTCAAGATTGACACAGGGAGACCTGCCTCCAGCTCCAACAAACCTGAGACACAGTCATCCATACAGATAATACAGATTCAGATAAAGACTGACATGGCAGGAAACAACACTCAATGTGAGACCTGAATTGTGTCAATCACAAACATCATAAAAAGAAAAAAAACAGAGCAATAAAAATAAAAAGTAAATCTCTCTACCAGTGAGAGAAACAGAGAACAATAGCATCATAAAAAGAAAACAGACATGAGACAGACAAACATAGAAATCATCAGACTACAGTATTATGAGACTTCCTGATTCACTAGTGAGTGAATTGGGAACATGGTGCAATATTATTTTCCCTTTTCTTCCTCATGTACTCAGAGAGAAGGAGCTAAACAATTGATCCAAGGAGGGGGAACAGATATACACTGTTAAAGACATGTGATGCTCCCCTAAAGAACCAAAAGAAGAACCCATTCTCTTCTTTCATAGCTGAGTTATGATACCGTTCAATACCCTTATAATAATAGTGATGTGAGAGTAAGAATGAATCACTTTTCTACAATATTAGAATTATGTGTGTTTTACAAATCCACATGCACAATATCACTGATTTTATTACTTTTCTGTGCAATAACAGGTTCGGTATAGAGAACGATTCCAAATGTGTTATTTAGCACAAATATTATTTATATCTTTAGTATTTATGTCCACCTCTCTTACTGACCACAGTATTTTGTGTTATAGCCCAGCACGTAGTATTGTAACTAATTGTATTGTAACTATGTTTATATTATATTAATAATAGTATAAACATAGTTACAATAAAATAAAGTGTTCTTGTCTTTAAAACTTTGTGTGACAGGGCAGTCATTGCATAAGCAGTTTCTTGCACAATAATTAAGCAAAACATTTTTCAGATTCTAAAGTCATATCCATCCCATTGCGCTTTGATGAACTATCACACAGAACTGCAGGACTGAGTAGGACACACTGGAATACACTGTACTAGCACTGATGCAGAACCTTTAATATGTCTGTCCTGTTCCTTGGACTGATTTGTCAGGCAGTTACAGTATTCTATTTAAGGTTGCGTCCATTCAACGTAGTTAATTTTGACTCCCTCCCTTTCATTAGAATAAGGTTTAAACCACCAAATAACACCTGATCCATGAATAACTATTACATGTGTATAAACAAACTACCTGGCTGACTCCTGAATAGTTTCCAGCAGAGCGCTGTACAGATCATGTACATGTAAATGACACTAGCTATAACTAAATGAGTCTCGTGCAAAAAGGCTTCTACATGCACATGCAGCATCAGTTCTCTGGCATGTGCATCATACAACAGCAATACTGTAAACATTTGGAGCTTCAAAGAATCTTTAAAATGTTCATACCATTTGAAATACTAAAACAGGTGTTTCTTTATATGCTAATGTTGTGTAAATAGTTCTTGCAACCATATCATATTCAAATTCAGATGCACTTCATTGTTTTCTACAAAATTCAAAATGAAATCTAATCATGGTGAGGTCAGAGACCTACACATTTATAACAAAAGACACAAGTACAATAATACCCTAGTGCTTTACCTTGGTAGGTGTTGAGGAAACGGTTCTTGACCACGTTGCGATCCGAGCCTTGATCAGGAAAGACCCCGTGGCGAGAGAGCGGAGCATATGTTTGTGAACTGTAATCTGAATAATCACTTATAATATCGCGTCGCTCCAGCTTCCCCTCCACGTTCCTTCTTTTTGCTGTGAGTTTCCGGAGGGCTGAAAGACACAGAAGTAATAGGGTTAACCAGCTAAGGCCACATAGCACCTAACTACTTTCTTCTGATACAACATTCCAGATATAATTATAAGCAGTTAAATATATTTATGATTCTTAAGCAGTTAGCAACATAATTACTGTAGCTCCTGTTTCATGAATATCCTCATTTCCCTCAGCAAAAACCCAATCACGCCCCTGAAATGTGCCAAAAGTTTTACAACTCTACTATTTATTTTATAGCTCCAAAAATTCTACTTTCTTACCATACAGAAAGCTGTGTCGTTCCCCCTAGAACTCGTACTATAACCCACATCCAACTGATGACCCTGAGCTTCAGTGCAAAAGTAATGTAGCAAAATAAGCACAGCAAACATCTTGTCTGACTACATCTGAGGGTGACATTCGTTCTTTTAATGTCAGCTAGTTCACTGAGGATGGCATCTGGTCTCAAGAAATCCGATTAACCAGAATAAAGAAAACAGAATATATTTTCATTCGCCCATCTGAAACTGTGAGCTGTTAGAATTATGGACTGAGGCAACTGATGAGAGTTTTATGGGTGAGGATATCTGTGGTCTCTCACACAGGACATAGTCATGACGGATCTTCTGGAGGCGTTCCTCCTTCTGTTTCTGCTGCAGGGAGAACTGCTGATCTAGCCGCTCCACCATGGCCTTCTCTACTTGCTCTTCCCTCTGACGCAGGACCTGGTTCAGCATAGCCAGACGAGCCTCCTGTAGCCTGCAGCACACACATTAACATGCAGTTACATACACACAGACACACACACAGAGTTCAGAAATATGGTAATATGAATTATGTATTATTTTACTATATAAATGAACCTGAGTTAAATATTTTACCATCACTGGGAACTATTAATAGTACAATGTTCACTAGACACTGTTACTGATACACGACACAGATTCAACAAGACCACTTCAGCTTTACCCCGGCTCTGCCTATTGCTCTGTACACACACCTGTGGCTCAATTCTATATCTGACTAAAACCCATATCTTGCCTAGCTGGGTGCCTCTATGATCATAACTACAATGTAAGGTGCCATTTCATTACAGATCTGCCTGCTTTATCTGGGTTTTGGTTTTACTAGAGAACTCCTAGGAGAAGCCTGCTTACTAGAGAAGCCTGCTCCTAGGAGTTCTCTAGTAAATGTTGATGTCTAATTGTGGACGCAAACACTTTGGTTGTTTACAACAGCAGATATTCCTAACTAATATCTGCCAAATGCTCTAATTGTGAATGTAGAGAAACACACTAGACTGCATGGCTAAATCTCCTTTACTCCGAGCTCAGAGACTGCTAGGCTGCTCCTAACGAGACAGCTGAGCCGTAATAAAGGAAAGAAAAAAATAATTCCTCTTGAGGGATGTATAAAAACAGAGGAACATCTTCTGATGCATAAAATACCTCTACTCATTTTCAATATGTTTTTAATACATTTCTCCCACGGTAGCTGCCCATCGGATGCGAGACCAAGTTAATTAGCTGTTATTAATTTTATCATTATTAGTGACCTATTTGGCCCTGAACATTATGTTTCTGGTATTTTCAACATTCAAAGCAAGTCTATTCTCACCTATACAGTCACGTAATTTTAGCAGGTCAGTCTGAAGTGTATTCTTTAATAGTAAGTTCATTAATCACAAAAGTAAACCATCTGCTCATAATATACCTTCACAGCTTGTTCTAATTTTTGCTTATTGCCCTGCCTGGAGATGTCCTTAGACTCCCTTTGTTGGACTTTTTGTGTTTATTTAGATAATAAGTGTCATTTTGAGAGCAATTAAAACTCATACTGAGTCAAAAAATGCAGTCTTCTGCCTTTTCGAACAGACCCTTGTAAAAGCTTTTCTGCTGCACCAGTAATTCCATAAAACTGTTTATTGTCAAGATCATTTTTCAGGGTTGCTTCGTTTGTATTTCTATTCATGAACCATCATGATGTAGCAGTTCTACAGTCCAGCTCTTCTCAAGTCCTTCAACACTTTGTGGAGCAGATATTCTTACCAAGACATAAAGTATGCTTGTTGTTTACAGTTCTCACCCAGTTATTGCAAGATGTAAAATCTGGTTACAGTTTACAGGGCCAACTCATATATTTCTTGCCAGAAAAAAAAAAAGTCATTCCATAAATGTACAGCCCTGTGCTGGCCTATTTGCTCCTAAACCTACCACTCTAAGCTTGAGTAGACAAAGTCATTATTGGTGGAAAACTTTACATTTTCTCCAATACCATGTTGGGTTGGTTAGTGGATGGTTAGTGGATGGCACTAACAAGGCAAAAAAACAAATTAAAGCACTGACAGAAGTTAATTAATATTGTGCAAAGTCTAAATGCCACATCTGATTCACATCCTCCACTTTGTACTTTGTAATGGTTGTCCAAGACCAATTTGTAATGGTTGTCCAAGACTGTTTTGGTCTATTTGGTCAGTTTTGGTTAGTTTTAGCTGAGCCTGAACTAAATTTGCTTGACCTCTGCCCCTTATTACTACAACAGTTGGACTGCCCCCAACAGAAACTAGAACGGCTAGTGACAGAAGCCCCATGGTGTCTTTATTATTGAATGTGCTGTGAATGCAGACACATCCAGAACAAATGTCATATTGTTGTGAAAAGGCATATCACTGAGCAACAGCATGATTGATAGTTATGAGATTTATTGATCTCAAACAGTTAAACACAATTATAAAAGATTTAAAGGAATTAGTTGGTGAAATGTACACAATTTGGCCATTAATCCTATTGTATTTAACTGTTTCAGAGTAGATGTATTTCATTTTATGCTGGTGCCCTAAGTCATAGTTTAATACATGTGTTCTTATGGCTAATGGTCTTTATGACTCTTATCTATGAAAATGGATACAAAGTCTGCATTACTTTTGTACTTCATCAATTTCAGACAATAGTAATACAGTTTTTCCACATAAGCATATCTTTTCAAATTAGCAAAAAGTTTGCAAAAAGCAACAACTTGGTGTGAGTTTAAGGTGCAAAATGGATATACAATGGATATATCACTTGTCAGCTACAATATTGAAAATCAGTGCAAAATTAGGAAAGCACTCTTAGGACAACTGAAATGTTGTTTCTGGATATAAGATTATGTAAGTTTTGCTGAGGAGTTGTTTATATGGAGGGAAAACAGGGACCTTGACTTCAGGCCACCGAGTCTGCTCCTTACCTCTCAATCTCCTGCTCCCGAAAAGCCCACTCCTTCCTCTCCATTTCGTCCATCATCCACTTCCTCTTCTCAAGCTGAGTCAGATCATTAAGTGGAGGCAGTGTGGCCTCCCAGGCCCGCTTCAACCTCGCTCTCTCAATCATCTCCACCTCTTCCAGCCTGGCAGGGAGTCCATGGCCTAAGAAACACACACACACACACACACACACACACACACACACACAAACACAAGCTTCAGTTATTCCCTTAACATTAAGAACCCAAACAAATTAAAACTTCAACGAACCTTAAGATATGAATATATAAAATGAGATCGGCACAGCATACAGTTCCATAGTTTTGTGTCTGTATGCTCTCTTTTCCCATCTAAATGGCTAGAAATCTTTAATGATATAACTGACTTAGGATAGCCTCAGAAGATGTGATTTTCTGAGAAAAATGAATGGGCTCGGACGCAATGTGCAATCCTATTATCAACTTTTTGTATTTTTATACTTAATGCATCCCATTTGTCACAAAAGCAGAAACAGTTTCTATTATTCCTCAGTGACACAAATTAGACAGTGACATAATTATAGGCTACATGCTGCATCATTACAATACCCTTCAATTGGCAGTATTCTGAATGTTTTGTCTATTTAAACCATTTCCACCTCAATTTGTCAGGTTAAGAGAATGTAATGAAATGTTGTTCCTCTAGAACACATTTAACATGAAGCTGCAGATGAGTATAGCCAAGTTCATGGTGGCAGATCATTACAATAGGTAATAAGATGCCGAAAATTAATATATAGCTCAACTTAAAGGCGTAAACTGGAACCTGAGTCCTAGCAGCAGCCAGCACCGCCTAAATATATGTAGACTATGTGTATAGGGTCTTAAGGTGCATTTAAAATAAAATGAAACTAAAAGGTATCTCAATGCAGATCCATGTGGGTGGAGGTAGCTCAGTGGGTAGGATACTTGCCTCTGGACAATGACCACCATGAGGTCTTGGGTTCAAATCCTACCTCCAGCACCAGCATTGGGTCCCTGAGCAAGACCCTTAACCCCAAATTGCTCCAGGGAGACTGTCCCCTGTAGTTAGGAATGAAATTCGCTTTGGATAAAGGCGTTTGCCAAATGCCGTAAATGTAAATCCATCAGCTGTTTAGTAATGGGTGTTCTGTAACCATTTTCCATCAATGTAGTCCAGGTCTCTGAGACTTCACCAACAAAAGTGTTGGGGAACTCCTGTCCTGGAGCTTTGGAGTTCATACGCACCAGCTAACGAATTAATTATGACGTGTGTCAGGACCAAGTTACCAGAAAGCTCCATCACACCATTCCCCATCTGCACAAATCACACAAATGGATATATAGGTTTTGCCATTTTGAAACAATCTCTACTGACTGCTTATTCATTAATTTTTGAAACATTGCTAATGGTAGTTGCACGTTTTATATAATATTTAAAAAAATGAAAAGAAGACACAAAATTACTAAGATGGCAACAATTATCAGAATTATCAGTTACACATTCACTGGCTTTCCATTCATTTGACTATTCCTTCAAAAACACTCTACAAAACTGTGTCACTCAAGAACAGCTTGTTGCGGCCCATCATTCTCTCAGAAAGAGTCTGTGGGTCTCGGGCAACAATCAGCTACAAAACCTCAAAACTCTGATGACAGGCGGAGACTAACTGGTTACCCGGACTAAAGAAAGGAGTGAAAGAGACATCAACCCATCCAGTGTTTCCTCTGAAATCAATGGTATTATTTACTTTGCTACAATAACTCCCTCTGCTTTTCTGGGAAAGCTTTACACTATCTGAGACACAGCTGTGAGGATTTGATTGCATTCATCCATATGTGCATTAGTGAGATCTGGTGCTGAAGTTGGATGTTTAGTATCACCGGGGTGACAGTGGCCTAGTGGGTCAAGATGTATTTGAATCCTACCTTCAGCAGACCACCACTGGGTCCCCAAGTTGCTCCAGGGAGACTAGAATTTCTTTGTCTTATAGAGTCTACAAGCTGTATGGGTATGTAACTAAAAGACTGTTAGCAAGGGGTGCACTTTAAAATAACTGAATATACCATATTGCACATTTCCTTTCTTCAAACAGTATTTCTTAAAACTGTTCCCGGTCAGCGGTCGCTAGGGACCGCTGTCAGACTGGACTGGCTGGGAATTTTGTTCTAACACTGGGTGTGGTCACTTCCCTGGTTGGCTTTAGGAATAAGGGTTCTCAGCCGGCTAGAAATTAAGGAAGGATTGGGTTAGTGTTCTTATTGGGTTATGGTGTATGCACATAAGTATAAAAGTGCTTCTGTTTTAGTTCTGGTTGTCTGTCCACCCTCACCTTGCTCCCATTTTTCTTCTGTTCAGGATTCTATCTTGATTTTGAGCACAAGCCAGATATAACTTCAGTATGTGTATAAGTTAAAGAAAGAATACAAATTAACCAGCAGAGTCTATGATGAGGCTCTGTATTTGTACACCACTCGGGTTCCAATCTAATAGCCAGGGTCAATAGACTATTCATAGTTAATTTAATGTGGACAGCGCAGCAACATCCATCACAGCAGGCTCTGTGGGTGTGTAATGCTCCATCCTGTTTAAAATTCCTGATTCCATCAACATACATTCACAATGCCGGCTTAGCCTTGATCCCCACCATGGGAACATAATAAACACTTTACACACTCAGCTAAGTGAATGCATTCTTTCCTTCAAGAAATTTTAATAAGTCTCAGAATTAAAATTTGTTTTCCACAAAAAAGTCATGTGTAGGGGGAGGTGGTTGTAGTAAAATACTGGTACATGTGTATATTGAGCATCAGTCAAAAATGTTGAGTTTATCTTATTATCGCTATTTTGCAACAAAACCTCCTTCTATTTCAGCACCTTTACATAGCCACCTTTCCTCTTGATGCAGTGAAAGTGGTGTTATGTGTCAAAATCTTCGAAATCTCTTATTTTAAATGAAATAATGGATCCATAAAATTTCTGACAACTCTACCCAAAGTTACAAAAACTCAAGCTGCAAGGGGCAAAATACCCCTTCATCCAAAGTGGCAAAATGGAATGGTTTGGCAAAAAAGTAAACTTGCACAATTCTCCGCTTATTTTAGATCAGCAAATACATGTTTGAAATCCAAAGTTGGCTCCTTTAGTTGTGAGCTGTGAGGCTAACATTTTTAATAAAGACTAGAATTCAAACAGTCACCCAAATAGTTTCAGTAAATACATCCCCAGAAATCCTCTCAACCTGCTCATACCACATCCAGCTTGTCTCATTAGTGCGACTTACGGTGAGTTATAAAAGTAAACAAACAAAAGTAAACTTCGCTGTTATAGGAAGTCTTTTCAGACAACATCAGGGCTGGAGGAGGCTGATCTCACTGTCACAAAAACGTATATATCTGAACTCCTACTTCTGAGACAGTTTGTGCAAAAGAACACAGCTTCACATAAAGGCTGCCAATAGTTATTGGCTAAACGGTGAGATTTAGGTCTGTAGCTCACAGTAAGTCGCACTGTATACTTTACCTTATCTATAAGTCTGCACCACCATAATAAACAGCAGTATTTGGTTTGAGCAAATTGAGAGATTCTGATCATCTGTAACTGGAAAATAACTTGTCATTTAACAACGTTAGCCTGTAGCTCAAGTTCTAAACAACAGATGGAAAAATTGGGCCACAAACATGTTTTTGACATTTAACGACATCTGAGGCAAGTGGTTTTGTCACTCAGCTATTAATTCTTTTCAACAAAATATAAAAAGCGTTCATATTTAAGTGCATAAAGGGTGTGATTCTACAGCTTGGGCCTTGAGTGGGATGCAGCCTTGAATTACTGTAGCTGGATGTTTTGTTAAAATATATAAAAATGTGCTGCAGATTGTCACAAAAAAAAAACCCTGACTCTGAATCAGTTTTGTAACTGGGAAGGTATTTTATACCTTGAAGCTGTGAATGAAAAGTAGAAAATGTACATTTCTGCTTGTGGAAATTTAGAAAATGTTTGTGTGTGTGTGTGTGTGTGTGTGTATGAGGCCTACCCCAAGTGAGTTTAGCTAGAGTGAGCAGTTCAGGAGGCGCTGATCCAGGACGCAGTACGTACTCAGGGCTGTACGGCTCTGTCTGCGTCTCGCCATCCCGGTAATCTGTCTGCACCCCCACTGTGCGCTGAAAAGGACCATCCAGCCACTCACTGCCCCTCTTCTGGACAGACAGGGGGTCATCTCTGCCAGAAAGACAAGTAACTAAACACTCCAATCAGTGAATATACAACACAACACTAAAATACTCACGAATACACATGCTGAAATACACATAAAATTCTGTTCAACTGTAAAGCTAATTTGCATCCCATTCCCACTACTGTAACATTGTCAAGTTATTGTTTTGTTTCAGATTTACTTCCCATTCACATGGGAAATACTGTTGCATTGCTTTATTGTGTATTTATTGTATTGTCTCTGTCATAACTTTGATCAATTTTGTAACTACCTCCTGTGCAAGAATTGCACTTACCTTGCAATACTGATAATTCTGGAAGGTTTACATCTCGTACACACTATACTACTACATTGCATTGCTGAAACATAGCTGGGGTTGAATATGTTGAATATTGTTAAATGTTGCTCTGTGGTCTGTGGATAAACATCTCATCACAGCTGCTGGTAACCCTCATAAATATAACACATGAATATATGAATCCCCTATAACACGTATTTGTCATATTTTTTTTTCTTATTTCAGAACACTGAAATTGTGTTAAAAGTACAGATTAAAACACTATACAGCATTTTTGTAACGTGTAAAAGAGAAGATATTTCATCATGATTTGAATGATTGCATTAGTGCAATAAGAGAAATGAACTTTCCTTGCATCTCCACCATTACTGAAAATAAGTGCAGACTGAAATCGTTTAGACAGAATATAATTGGAATCTAAATGCCATTCATTATGCATATAATTATATATAAACTAAAAGTGGGATTTACTGTCACATTCCTTAGTCTGTGGCCTCTAGAGGTCACCACTGGACAATAACTCATGCACCTCCTTATTTAAGCTGTCCCTGAGTTAGTCTCTGTTACTGGTCCTCCCTCTCC
Source organism: Rhabdalestes septentrionalis (assembly GCA_037832545.1). Lineage (NCBI taxonomy): Eukaryota > Metazoa > Chordata > Actinopteri > Characiformes > Alestidae > Rhabdalestes > Rhabdalestes septentrionalis. The sequence goes on along the minus strand of JBBMFX010285463.1, from coordinate 3,460 downwards.
TTACCCTGTGTTCTCCTCTATTCTTTAGTTTCTGTTGTCGTGTCTGGCCCCCGTGCCTTGGTTCTGTTATGCTCTGTTTATACATCTACTTAGATGGAAGTCTGCGCCTGTGCCTCCTTTACTCTGTCCGGACAGGACCAGTTAGTGACACTTACACTCAGGGCCATCCCGTGGCATAGGCAATATAGGCAAATGTTAGGGCACCATCCATCCAGGGGGCGCCACAAACAGAAGAAAAATGACGTGATCTAAATGAAGGGGTACAAATGACTCCGTGGCTGTTCTAAGTATAAATGGTTATTTTTCTTTTAATCACACACTCACCAAAATCTACTAGATGATTAATAAAGCCATTTTAGGAAAAGTCACAAACTTAAAGATGTAGGGCTTCTATTTTAACAGAACTACAGGTATTGGAAAATGCCAGGGACCCCCTTGGTGGTTCTAGTGTTAAAACAATTTGGTCTTAATGTGTCTTAATATGACAAGAACAACTAAGTCTATTAAGTAAAAGTAACAATGAGAATAAAAAATTACTAAATTAATAATATTAATAATACATCTTTGCCTTCGTATTTTAAAGGCAATGTATTAATCTGAGTTTAAAATGAACTGAAAGTGTTGCATATTCAGAAGGGGTGTAACGATATTACAAACAGAACCGAAATATCGCGATTCACCAACCACGATACATATCGCGAAACTCTCGTGGCTTACAGCGGTACTCTCACGCCCCCTGCTGCCCATTATTGAGGTTGTTGCACTTGTCTCTAACTAATTTAACCAATTTAAACACATCTTTATTTTATCACATTTGATTAATTTGTATTAGTAATGATGAGCTTTTGTTCAAAATTTTGTTCTAAATATTATAAGCTGCGTTTACATGGACACTTTTTATCAATCCGATTAAATTTAATCGGATTAAAAGAACCCAAACGAACTGTTTACATGGGCATCCTCGTTTGTTCCACATTTACATGTTCAAGCTATTTAATCCAATCGTACATTATTTTGAGAAGCGCTCTGGTAGACCTAGGCTACTTTTCTGGTATACAAAAAGAGAACAAACTCTGTCTGAACGTCTGAGGTTTCATTTCTCCTCGTTTATCCTTCGTCGCATCTCAGAAGCATCTCAGAAGGTATTATTATTTTATTTTATTTATTTATTTAATTATTTTAATCCAAACTAATTTTTTTAATTTCATTTTACTATTTCGTTTCACACAAAACTACAATGTATTTTACTGGTGAATATGCCATGTAAAAACCACTATACAAACACAGTATATGTATATTTTTTCATTAATTTAAACGGAAATCTATCTTTATAAATGAAAACTTAGATAATCAAAAATGAGCCTCATGTTTGTTTTTTGTAGTTCTGTTTGCTTGACATAAAATGCAATTAGCAGTATTACCTATTTTGTGGCATTGTCCTTGCTAGGCCCAGGTCTCAAAGGAGCAACATCTGTCCCCAGTGAGAGGATGTTCTCTACAGCGGGGGACATTGTTACAGCTCAGAGATCAAGCCTCTCACCTGAGAATGTGGACATTATGGTGTTTTTGAAGAAAAACTTAATTGAATATTCCAAATGTCCTTAGAGAGGACAAGCCTGTTTATCTTTCAGTAGTCTACCCTGCAGTTATTTATTTAATTTTACTTTACTTAGTTAAGATGGCTGCACTAAAGAGAATAGTTTTTTTCTGACCAGTCTATATTAGAGGTATTTATTAAATTTTTGTCGTTTACTCAGGTATCCTGACAGTACTAAAAATGTGATGGCAAAATTTAAACGGAAAAAGTTTAGTTGTTCTTGTTATTAAGTGTATCTATTATTCCTTAGCATTGATGTTAAGATGACATCAACCCTAACCCCACAGCAAACAGAAACCGAACCGAACCGTGGCTCCAAAACCGTGAATCGAACCGAATTGTGCCTTTGGTGTATCGTTACACCCCTAATATTCAGCCATTTTTTTTAGAACCAAACTAATACTCTCTACATTTTCACCTATTTTCATGGCAATATATAATTCTTTAATGCTAAATTAGAATATCGGTATTTAAATTGAGTTCACTGTAAACTGAACAGTACAAATACGGTTTTACCTTTACATTTTTTTAAGGGTAATGTATTATATTGAGTTTAAAATTAAACTAAAGTGTTTTGGGACCATATTCTGTGGCATATATAGGGTATACACTAAAAACTAATTGGATGCAAGGAGCGCCACTTAAAATCTTGCCAAGGGCTCCAAATGTTTTTGGGCCAGGCCTGCTTGTTTACTGTTTACTTTTGGCAATAATTGTGTTAATTCAGTTTCATTTAATTATTCAGTGATGTATGCTTTAAAATCATGGAAATTAAAATGTTTTTGTACACTTACATAATTACATGATAAATATGCCAATATATTTTTTCTAGAAATACACATTTCTAGTAACACTATCCTTCAAAACGGTAGCCAGCAAAATACATTTTGTGTGTGACAGTAATACACTGCGCTAATACAATGTGACAGGTGGGAAAAAGCTCACCTTTTAGACTCTGAAACTGAAAAGCATCTTGTTATCGACTTACTTGGGCAAGGTAAAAATAACATCAGGAGGAACCTGTTGGGAAAATAGAATGAGTGGACTGATAGAGAGATGAAAAGATGGAAAGGTGGGGACAGAGGAATACACACAAAAGACATGTTTAGTGCATGTTCAAAAAGGAGACACATCTGTTCAACAGAACAGTAATTGCTTTAAAAACGTTCAAGGTTGCCTTTCACATTTTTCAAAGCAGAATCTCCTGAAACGCAGTCAAGGCGCCAGTTGTTTTGACTGGATGGCTCACAGTCTATTATGGTTTGTGTGTTCCACAAAGGTTTGTGTGGAATCCACATGCACTCTTTTAGGTGTCGTTTTCTCACCGCTTAAAGAACTTCCAGCGGTCCACTCCAGCAACATCCTCGGAGTGTGGCTTGTGAAGCTGAACTCCTGGCAGGATCCTGAGGGGAGACCGCACACACATACAGGGAAACCCACACACACACACACACATACATGCTGATGTATGACATGTTTACACATCACATGCAAATCCATAACATGTAGGTAAAAGTTGAGAGTTGTTTGCATTTACTGGTTGTCAGTTTGAACAAAACAACAAATGTTTAAAAAAATCAATAAACTTTGGTTCCATTTGTGATAGTGTGAGCCATCATGAAAGTTATTTTTGTTTATAATGTTGCACAAAGGAAAGTGTAGGAATACAGTGGGGCAAAAAAGTATTTAGTCAGTCACCAATTTTGCAAGTTCTCCCACTTAAAAAGATGAGAGAGGCCTGTAATTTTCATCATGGATATACTTCAACTATGAGAGACAAAATGAGAAATCATATTGTCTGATTTTTATAGAATTTATTTGCAAATTATGGTGGAAAATAAGTATTTGGTCAATAACAAAAGT
>JBBMFX010285031.1:0-19364 GCA_037832545.1 Rhabdalestes septentrionalis | reverse complement strand
TACATAAATATCTATTTGTAAATACCATAAAATAGTGTCTGGATCTGTCAGATTTTTAAAAAGAAGACTGTCAAACTCTATCAGATATGGCGAGAAATTCCCATCCAGGTGGGGGGGGGCGGGGTAGCAGGTTATTGCTGTAATGGCCCTAGTTTAAGCATTTCTGTGCATGGTTAGAAATTCCATACTTGTGTGAAAGTTCAGAGTATTTCTTTGGACAGCTGATTACAAAAATAGAAAGCTACAATCCACATTTAGTAATTGCGGGCTAAAGTAATGAATTGTATTCATCATCCTGAAAATGTTTAGACGGGGAATATTGTTTAGCGACAAAAACAATCCTTCCAGAATATTAAAATCATCTTAAATATAACAGAATGTGTGAAGAGATTCTGAATGTATTATTTCCTTCTGTGTTTGTTTTTCATGTATTTATACATAATGAGAGGTAATTGCCTCCAGTCTGAAAGTAAACAGCTAGGCATGTCAGGCATTTACTAATTTGCTGATGCATCAAAAATTTCAGGCTTTTAGTCACCTATTGAACCTATTGAAGCACTGAGAAATTACTCCACTGGAATGTGTGCATCTTTACTCATTTACCTTGTTTACACTGCTGCCAAATTGTCTAGGATTGAAAAGTTGACTGTGGCTGAGTATAGCATCTGTTGAATTGCAAAACTGAGAGCACACTTGATATTCAGAGACGATTTTAACAGAACAAAACGGCGTGTCAGAATCAATTAGCGCTCTGAGGCTACAGCAATCACAGATTGGAATGTCATAATTACGACCTGCTGTCGGGTGCCGTTTTTTTCTTTGTTGAGGAGATTGATTTTGAAGAAACAAGTCGAGAAACAGTATGTCACAAAGGATTTCTTTTCCCTCACAGGGGACAAAAATGAAAGGGTCATACACATCCCATAATGCAATCAGTTTGATAATCTGTTTGATGTAATCTAATTGAATGGAGAGACCGTGATGGCTCATAGATATCTTGGATCAGCGAAATGAACATAAATAGCTTGTGCTGTCATCCTCAGGGTTTTCTGAGTAATCTGGAAAATCTTTTGTGTCGCTTCTGTTCGAACGCATAATTTCTTATGCTGGCCTTTAACATCAACATCCCATAACCAGAAGTAAACACATCTGACATGCCTAATATAAGTCTTTATTACAGTCAAAGGTTTAGAGTGGTGTCAAATTGTGGCCATATTTGTAGATGATTCCGCACCAACACCTGCACCATTCTTCACATGTAGTACTGACTAAGCTGAACTGTAACTTCTGAGTGGTCACAAATTTCTGCTTGCTCAAGAGTTTGCATGTTTGAAACCTATGTGTATCGCTCAATAAAGCTATTGATAAAAATAAAAATGTACTCCATTAATGGGATGTCATCACCCAATTCCTTCATAAACAGAAAGAAAACAACATTCCACTACTAAAATCTAATATTACAACTACAAATACATATATATGTAGCCAACATATTTGTAAAATAACCCATACCAATGATGTAGGAAACATTTCTGTTGATGATGCTCAATATCAACATGTGTTACTATTTATTGTAGTGGATAAATGTGATGTTTATTATCTAGTGTGCTTTAATAAAATGTGTCCTCTTTTGCAAGCACTATCTTAACTCCATGTAGCTCACAGGCATAAGTTAATAAAGAAGTATGAGCTATTTTCTTTTCCAGAGTTGATAATTATGCTGTTGCTATGGACTGGTGGCCAGCCTCTTCCTCACTGTGCCCCTGGAGAAACAATAGCAGGTTGACCTCGCTACTTTCCTTCTCACAGCCAGTATGCTAATATTAGCAACCTGATATGTTGTTTAGACCAAGCCTCCTCAAAACAGCTTTTTTATTGTCTTATAGACTTAACGACTGCCATGAAATCCTAACAGCAGAGATAATTGCAGTGTTGTTATGGAAATAATGCAAGACCGATTTCATTGTATTAAATTAAGTTGAGATTAATTGTGCTGATGACGCTGGCAGTTACCAGATGACATGGGAACCAGAAATGCCATCAGAAATCCACTAAATCCATCTTAAGCTCATGTTACATGGATGATTACTTTTGTATATATTTGTACTATTTGCCATTTTCGGAGTCTGTCGGGGGTGGAATGGGTAGAACATTGAAGGATTGCAATTTGTACGATACCTGCTCCTTACTCATGCTGTGGGATTGGTTGGATTTTGGACTTATGATGTTCATAAGACCCTCGTCCATCTACAGTCTAGATACATTGCCTTCATTTTGTCCTATAAAATTTGATATATGTTACCAATTTAAAGTGTATGATCCTCCGCCTATTCCTGTGCCTTTTTTCTATCGCACGGAATATTTTGATGTGTATTAAATAGGGATGCACCGAAAATTCTGGCCACCGAAATTTTCGGCCTGAAAATGGCAATAAATGCATTTTTGTTTTCGGCAGAATTTTTTATTTTATCGGACTGAAACTGCGATGACGCAATCATGACACAGATGACGCAACCGTGGCCACCACACATCAGATTGGATTAGAGTCAGCATGTCTGCCGTGTGTTGCATTTCTATATTTCTAAGAAAGAGACACGCCAAAAGACATTTTTCTCAATGTGGGGATTAATTTATCCTGATCTCCATGCAGGGATAGAAAAGCCCTTCAAGCCCCTGAGTCCATATGAGCTGTTGGGGTAATGGTTAGAGCACTTGCCTGTGATCAGGACGTGCGGAGTTCGAATCTCACTTGTTGAATGGTTGAAATGCCGAGATAGAATTCATCAGCACCTTGAGTGGTTGTGTGTTCATTTAAGACCAAATGGTCACTTTGTGTGTGTTTTTGGAAAGGAAAGTCAGTTTTCCAATGATTACGGTTAATATATCTCAGTCTTTGTTTTGATACACTGTTACAAGCATAAAGAGAATGTTATTTCTCTTTCACTAGTAGTTTTTAAAGCACTTGTTCTGAATGCAATTTGTTCAAGCACTTCACTCAGAATTATTAAAAGCGAATTCACTAGTTTTTGAGAGAAGATATTTAAATGAATAATATTTCAGCTATCTTGCTTTTAGGCTGGTTATGAGTGGGGCCAAGGGAAATATTTTATTTTAAATGGTATTTTACATTTTGCAAAATTTTGTACAGATTTATTTTTTAAATAATTTAATAATAATTTATTTCAGTTTTCAGCATTCCTAGTATAAATCCATTGGTAAATAACATTTTGTAATTATGGTTCATAGTAAGCCAACTTCTGTTTGGTTTAATTGTTTTTCTCCTGGTTTTGGCTTTGTTAGGGAGCTCACTTCAGATTTGTATTGTTCCCAGTGGTAGAGCAAGACATTTAATGGCTCCTAAAGTGACAAAAACGCTTGTCTTGATGAGACATAATTAATAAAATTTTTCATCATTCTTAGCCATAAAAATGAAAAACTAGCCTATAATATGACAAAATAAATTCAAAGCCATAATGGTTTTGCCATGGTTTACCATTACTAGCATAACATATAAAACTGATTTTTAATAAGAAATATTAAATAAGAAATAAGTTTAATAAGAAATAAGATGGATTCTCCATGGAAAAAATCAGAAAACTAATCTAGACACCATGTTTGTTTCTGGCACATAATAACAAATATGATGACACTTAAGGTTAATTTAAAAAAGCCTTTTAAAGATGGTAACATGATTTTTTATGCTGTTGGAACAAGTGTTGCAATTGTCTAATTCAATCAGTTTAAGAGGTTCCATTTAAGAGGCATCATAGGAGCAGTTGCTACACACATTACAGGTCTGATGTGTCTCAGAGAGTAACTGATCAATACAGTAGCCAGCCTTACATTCCTGAAGGTAGATCTAACAAATCAACCTTGTTCTAGACAGCCACATAATTAAAGGACTTCCCAAAAGTGCTCCAGTCTCACACCATCATCACACTTTGCTTGATGTTCAGGCAGTTTTCAGACAGATTTCAATCTTGTTGAAGATACAATAAACACCCGACAGGCCACAGATGTTCAAAAAGACTTTGTTGTGAAACTCCAAGTCTTTACTAGGTCTCAAAGGGCCTTTTAAAATTTCAGTTTGCCAATTGTGCTTTGAGGTCGCAGCAGTGGTCATTCTATCATTCTGAGCCTTGCCTTTATACAGGGGTCATCTTGCTGCCCACTGAGGGAATGAGGGGTTTTGTTCTCTTGTGGAGACAGGTGATAGCTCCATCTAATGAGAGACATTTTAAGAAGAAGAGAGAGAGAAAGAGAGAAAGAGAGAAATAGATAGTATAAGAAAGTGTGAGAATGTTCTGATTCACTGGTGAGGGGCAAAAAAATCTGCACAAATTTGTGATTCTCTGTTTGTACCTGTTCTGAGAGTCTCTCCTGCGTGTCTGATTGCATGACAGGGAACAGATCCTGACAGGGCCTTCAACTTCAATCAAAATTTCTCTGTAGTAATCATACAAAATGGTTCTATTCATCAATCACACCTGGTCATCTATGGAATTTTACTTATTACTTTCAAGTTCAACAGAGAAAGTGTTTGGTTATAGCAACCTTATTTTTTGATAGTTTTTGACAGATATTTCATGGATATTTCATGAGATTCAGCCCAAAGCGGCCTTTTGTACTATGTAAATAACAGTTTTTAATTATTTTATTTTTTCCCTGCCCAGAGGTATACATATTCCAGTGCTACTTAGCGAATTCAGCTAATGTTCACACATTGCTGACACATGTGGCCAACCTAATGTCTATAAAATTTCACTGCCAACAAAATGGGATGACCTGAAGCACCTGCACAATAGTTTAAGGTTACCATGCCCAGTGGCAGGAGCCAACTAGTATGCTTTGGCACTAAGCTGTGGAGCAGCCTCTGGAGGGAATTTGCACATTTGGATGAGTTGCCCAGGAATAACATCTGGTCCTGTGTTGTATTAATATTTGCAGCAACGAACTAGACTTCTAATAAATGTTAAAAGAAGCTCCTCAGTCTGTCAAAACTGACCTCACTTTGTTAACATTTCCAGGCATGGAACATTCAGCTAAAGTATTCATAAACTGGGAAAATGTTTGAAAAACAAATTATTAGTTAAAGTGTCTTCAAAATGTGAAAATTATCAGCACTGTGATGGACTATCAACCTACCCTGTGAGTTTTTTTACTGTTACTGCTAGGATAGATTCTGGCAGCTCCCAACACCCTGGTTAAGGATAAGTCATTCAGATAAAGGATAGATGGATGGATAGATGGATATGGTGATGACTTGGTGACTTGTAACCCTGCATTCTAATTTACATAAAGACCGTTGGATACATGAAGATTGTTGGATACATGAAGATTGTTGAATGAGGATCTTAGACTTGCAGTCCGCAATATGGGAAATCAGCAGCAGAGGTGACCAATCTATGACTTAGAGCTAATGTTGCCAATGCCAATAACTCTCTGGTAGAAAAAAGTATGAAAAAGGTATCACAGTCATGAATAACTAGATAGGAATGAAACAGGAGATATATTCACATAAAATCCCTCTACAACTGTCAAAAATATGTGAATAAAATGCCACTAAAAGCACTCGTGTATGGTATTCATGCAGCGGGAATTTACAATACAATAAAATATAAAAAGGTAATACATCTAGAAAATCTAATATGTTTCCTGCAGTATTCTAATAATAGAGGCAAAAGTCTTATGGTGGTAGTCCCTATAAATGCTCCACTTGCACAGGGTGGATTTTCCCTTGATGGATCATACATCTAAAATGAAAAGCCCTGAGTTACTTTGCAAGGCAAATGCAATTTCGCCAAGTGAGCTTCAATAATGAAGTTACAAAGACAGTGTAATACTTCAGCTGGGACACCTGTTTAATTTACAATCTGCCTTGTGCAGTGGTTAAAACATACCAAATGGCAAGGAAATTATTATAAGGAATGTAATAGCATCCATTATTTATTTGCAGCCAAAAGATTCAAAAAGAGAAACCTCATTTTAAAAAGTACTGGTCCAGGTTATAGTGTCCCTTGCAACTCTGTTGGGACACAGAAATAATGCAAGTTTACTGGTACTAAATCTTATGGATTTATACATATGTACTAACTTTCACACCAGTGTATCCTAATGTAATTGCATGAGTGACAAATCATGCATATTGACAAAAGCTGCATTACTGCAATCTGTAACTGTAACAACTGTAACAATGAATCCATCGGCTGTAATTACACTGTTATGCATGCATTGTTAAAGTGTTTCTAAACGGTTATTTGTAAAGCACTTTATTTTTAACATAAACAATTTCAGTCCTGACATATGATAGGCCAGGCCATGGTCAAAGCCATTGTATGTGCTATTATATACACAGAACATACAAGGTAGTGTCGTTTTTGGCTGCCTTTGAGCTGTTGTTAATTAATTTAATTACCTAAGTTAAGACTTGTTGTTGTAATTATTTGTAGTAATAATATAACAAAGATTTTTGAAAGTGGACGCATAGTCTTTTCCTAGGATACAAGATGCCTGGTTGATCACCACAGGAAATTATTTTTATTCCAGGCTTAATCTTAACCTAAGTGCATTAAGCCAGCATGAAATGATTTATTGAATGTTGTTGTATTGTAACATATTATGATTTGTCTCTGTTTTAGTGTGGCTTAGTAAGTAACACTGCTAAATAGTACAACATTGCTATATAGCACCTGACAACAAAATGTCAGTGCTTGTGGGGTGCAGAGGCGCATCTCGTCAGCAGACAGGGCAGGCAGCTGCTTGGGGCCCCCAAGCCACTAAATGGTGAATGAGAGCTAACTCTTTAAACTACGGTAAAAACTGGTTTAAGGGGGTCCCCCAGTGAATTTCTGCTTGGGGCCTCAACAGACCCTAGGATCCCCTCTGGTGGGGTGTTTCCACTATGCAGTGATTCATGTCTACCAACAGTGATCCAAGGCACAAGCAGTGAACCAGCAACAGTGTTCAAAATAAATACTACTAAAAAAGAACACACAGTACATCACAGCTTGTTGTGCATGGGGTTTCATAACTACAGACCAGTCAGAGTGCCCATGCTGACTACTGTCCACTGCCAAAAGTGCCTGTAGTGGGCATGTGAGAATCAGAAGTGAAACAATCAAAAAAGTGGCATGGTCTGAAACACATTTTCTTTTACATCATTAATTTCCATGTAGATAAATTACATAGGGAAAAAACATTGTGCACCATGGGAAGAAGGAAAGTGTACAAGAGGCAAAGAGAAGCTCTGGATAATTTTCTTCTGGGGAACTTTGGGTATTGGCTTCCATGTAGATGCTACTTTGACATGTGCCACCTACCTAAATATTGTTGCAGATCATATATGGCACCAGTTTTCCCTAAGTGGCCCCTTTCACTGTAAAAATGGTATATTGATGGTTTAAATTACAATTCCCCAGATCTCAGGTGGATGAATGTCTGTGGAATGTTCTTGACAAACTAGTCTGATTCATGGAGTCTCCACCTCACAACTTACACAATTCAAAGGCTTTCCTGATACCATTTCAGAGGTCTTGTGGAGTACATGCCTCAAAGTCAGAACTTTTTTGGTGGCATGTTAAGACCTAAGCAATATTGTAGGTAGGTTTTAATGTTATAAAAGGTGATTTTAATGTTATGGGTGATTGGTGTCTCTACAGGTTGTTGCTCTTTTACTAATGTTGATGATTCAGGTCCATTCTATTCACAGAAAGCCTTCATTTTTCTCAGTTACCTGCAGCAGTGAGGGGGCTGCAAGCGCGCATACACAACAGGACATAACTGGTATAAAAAGGCCGACCATTCCTAATTAGAGAGTTCTTGTTTGACTTGGCAAGGAAATGGATATAAATACTGTACCATAAATACTCTGTGTTGTAAGTTTAACACTGTTTCTATGGACACAGGATTGTTGCTATGTGACAGAGCGAGTGGAGTGGAAAAACCATGTGGCATTTGCTGAGGACTTTGTATGACACATGCATTTGACACTTGTGAAATGAGACTCAAGCTGTGGTCCATCTGATTACACTATCATACTCACAATCACCCCCTAGCAATATTGCTGCCTGTGAAGACCGCGTGATTCCATATAAGTGAAGGGCACCCACTGATAGAAAAGATGTAACTGCTGCATTTTGCACTGGGTAATACTAAACCGAAGGAATGTAGATGCAATCTCGTTTGTTTCATTTGTGCAATTGCAGAGGTTAGTAAATGTATTTCTTTTTAAGGAATAAACATGATAGCTTGAGAATGAGATATACAGTATCTGCCTTATTTTTTGAAGCTGTAGTGCAAGCTGCCATTTCCACAGCTGTGCCCATCACCAGCATAATTACAGTCCCATTGGTTGTCCACTTTCTCCTCACCAGACTGCTATTCTGCTCTGACCTCCTGCATGACATTAGACGCTATAATTCATTCAAGGTCTTTTGCCAGACCCATTTAATTCTACTAATAACCCCTAATTTAGTCATAGCCAGTTCCCATACACTAGCTAGATCAACCCCATCCACACAATGTCACAAAGTGGAGGGGTAAGTCTAGCACTTGGTTTCACGAGTCGCATGTTTTCAAACATCCACTAGCACAATGTCAAAGGTGAGCTGATTCCGTTATGTTAGCTAACAGATGTCTGCAAAGTGACCAAAGGAGGTCAGAAGAAGGAGAATCAGTAGTGTTTCATCACCTGAAAATCAAAGGAGTACATTTGTCATGCCAGATCAGCATGATTCACACTTAGTGAACCCTCATTTACACACTCACCTCTACCTCAGTATCACAAGAGATTTTGGGCTCTTCATTTGAAGCAGCTCACTATTCTCCCCCTCCACTAAACACAGCACATTCAATGGAATGTCATGACTGCACAAATATACACACTGTACAGAGTGATTGTGATATTATCCTGCACATCAAGGAGGGACATTCCTGCCACCTGGGTCCGACAGGATGGGTCCCTCTACCCCATCCCAATATTGTTGGCCAATGCCAAGTCTTTTGCAGCTTCAGTAAGCCCTTCAGCTGTTGCCTTCACACCAACCTAGTCTTATTACTCTTAAACATAGAAACAAGCTATGAACTGCAGCCTACACACAATACATCTCTCATAATGAGTAGAAAAACCAATGTATTAACCATTAATACATGAGCCTACCACTTAAAATGTGTTTCTATATTACATCTTTGTTTGCAGCCAATTAGGCATCCCACTGCTATTGCCTCTAAAACAACCTCCCAATAATTGCAATTTAGGGGTTTTAAATTAATTAAAAGGCCCACATCTGACATGTGATTCCTCTATATCCTTTTATATTTATTTACAGTGGTTTACAGACATTTCAATAGTCTAATAAACAATACTCAACTAAGAGCATTAGACAATGAACATGTCCTCAGGCATTTACTCTGTCAGGAATATGTTGCCAGCAAGCCTTCTTGTCTTTGTTGGCTGCTGTAGTTGAGGACTTCCTCTGCAACACCGATATGTGCTGCTCTTAGCCTTTCATGATGATTTTAAACAGTGTCTTGCACCGTTAAATGCACCCTGTGCACAGATTGTGAGAAATTCACTCAATTAATCAACATCTTATTGGACTTTGTCATTCTAATTCACGCCACCTGGGACAACCGTGATTAGTCAAGTGCGAGTTCGCAATTTACCTTTGAGATAGGTCAGACTTAGGTAAATTGGCTTCACAGTACAGCTCCAGGTGATTAGGAGTTGCCATTTGTTTGGTAGTCCATACATTTCAACCCAAGACTGACCATTCACACAACTTGGAACTGACCTTTCACATAATTTGGCACCTCTTGAGCAAGGTATAGTACCCACACACTAGTACCCAGGGTGCTGCGTCACTTGCTGTTTTGCTTGGGTGTGCCAGGCCATGCTGTGGTGTGCTCACATGTGACAATTGTACACTGTAAAATGTAAATTTTACAAATATACTCATGTGTTTCTATTTGTGTTTGCTGGTTTTCTCCTTTTGGCCTCAGTGTTTGCTTGGTGCTTGATCCTTCTGTCATCCTACACAGAGATTTTTGTCCCCTCCACACATCATGTAGCATCCTCTTTTGAAGTGTTCAGCCTTGCAAAACCTAGACATTTATGGTTAATATGGTTAGAGAATCCAGACTTCCAGATGTTTTTTAATGTTTCCTACAAAAAGTTGAAATATGAATATACTACCTGATGCAAGAGACATCATTTTGCAAAATAAAATTGAGATTACATAGATGATTGAGTATAGACAATTATCCTATGAAAAAACAAGGATTGGTGAATGTTGCACCACAGATTTTTCTGTTTCAATCTGCTGCCCAATGTTAAATGACAGAGTGTATAGAGTTCAGAAATACATAACCAAGCAAATTTAAGAACTGCTTAAGATTAAATGTCCTTGAGCCAAGTTTTCAGTGAAGTACTTGAAGTGTAAATGATGGAAAAGACTGCAATACGACAAAGAAGAGGAATAACTGGACTTCGGAAGCAACAGCGAGGTCTGTTACAGTAACATCATACTACATAAAAAAGACTTCAGAATACTCAAAATGCGTTATTAATGTAGTGCATGAGTTTCAGTCCAATTCTGTTTATAGAGGAATTTTCCAAAATGTTTAATTGGTTAAAATTCTCCTAGTTGAACCATGGTACAAGCTGAACCATGACGCAGAACCTGCCCTGTTACTGTGTTGCCCTGCTAAAATGAGCTTGGATGATTGTACATTATCTGACTTTGACCAGCTTGGGTGATCATGTGCATTTGTATTCAGAGGAGAGATATTGTGCGTGATACAGTGAGCGCAGTCTGTTTTGTATTGGTAATTACTGGTATGCAATCTTCTCCTTCTCTCCTGCAATGTGTGCATTCTCTCTCAGACTGAATACTCCAGCCAGAAGAGTGTGAAAGCACAACAAACGCCAGCTTAGATGTGAGCAACCATTTTCTTGGCAGTATGAGGGATGAATCAGGGGGATTTTTTTTTTTTTTGCCTGTACAGATTTCTGTGTAAAAACACAGCCTGTCTTTTAAGATACGGATATAAAAATCACACTGCTACCTCCCACAATCCTATCAGCCACTACTTTGATTATCAAATAACAAATTATGGCAATGATGCATAGCACAATGAGTTGTGCCTGGTTCTTTCTTTAAAAATGAATGGGCTTCTTCAAAGAGTTACCGTAAATGATTGACAGATCACCCTCTGAGAAAAAAGCTTTGCAGATACTTTGCAGAACTAGACATAAACTGAGAAAAAGAGAGAGAGAGAGAGGGAGGGAGAGAGAAAGAGGCAGAGATCAGCATTACTTGATTATCTGTCTTGTTCAAGGCTATTCTCACCATTCAGTCCACCAATCTCTATCCCACACACTCCCAATTGTTCAACAAGAAAACACACCCTCACAGTTCTAGTGTTAACTAAATGTCTGATAAAGATTTAAATTATAATTTATAATCAATTGTTAAACAATTTTAAATGAAAATTTAAAAAAAAAAATTTTTTTTTAAAAATTTGTATTGTTGCCTCAGGCAGGTTTCTGTAAATCTATGTAAATTCTAGTAATCCTCTGTTTTTTATGTGCATGTCCTGTTGTCCATGTGCAGATTTTCTATGTGGTCTTAGACTTTTGGCCATTACTATAATGTTTCTCCAAGTGTCTTTTTTTGACATGGTTTTTTCAGGAGGCTTGCAAAACAAAGAGCCACTATTACCCAGGCTGGACTTGACAGATAGAGGCTTTCTCATTTTAATGAAGTAGAGATCACAGACAAGTTGTGCCAAAATCAGTAGAATGATTGATGAAGATAGAAGTCAAAGGGTCTTTTCTTGGCTAAAGCCTTGCCATGCTGTTTGAGAGGGCCTGAGGATGTGGCCTAAAACAGTGAGCTCAGCTGAGAACAGGACTGTTGTCTGCCACTGTGCCACCCATGCAGTATGTACCTACAAACAATAGGCAATAATACAGAAAGCCCAATGTTCCACCTAAATGCACAAATCACACTTATACAGCAAACATTTTATGTAAAAATGACAACTGCATGTTGAGAAAACCTTAAATTAAACCTTAAATTAAAGAACCATCAAGTCCTATGAAGCTTTAGTGCACCGTCATCTCTCCTAGGACCATGCCCAAATTAGGAAAAGGGAAGTAACTTCTCTCCTTCGGATGATCACCTTCAGTCTACATAATTTATCAAGCCAGGGATGCTTGATCATGAAAGAAAGCTTCATAGGCTCACATGTTATGACTAGGGATTAGAATCTAGCGTCGGAATGTCCTTGGAACACAAGACAGCAGAATGTGGTAGGAGAAACATGTTTTTTCTCCTGACCGATCAAAACCCTTTTTGACCATAAAGTTGCTTCTAACATGATGGTATGGAGACCATAGGTCCCTAAGTTATTAAAACCTCTGCTCAACCTTAAATGAATCAATCAGGAACTGAATAAATGAATCACGGAATCACTGACTCACTGACTGAATACTGAGTATGAATACATGTAAAGGAATAAATAAAATAAAGAAATAAATGAATAAAATGATTAAAATGTGAATTTCTCCAACAATACAATAATAATTTCCGATAGTAGCATTCCAAAAGCTATGTCTAAACAGGTGTGTCCTCAATACTTCTGTCATTTAAAGGACCTTAATTTGTGTATCATAGACCCAATTCAAAATGCAACAGTCTACCAAGGGAGCTTTGTCAACTCTTTGGAAGGGAGTCAGAACGAAACATTGTTGAGAAAATACTGCCGAGGCTGGTGAGCTTAACGCTGATGCCAAACAAAGTAATGTGGTGTTACATCACCGGCTCTCCAGAAACACTTCACTTTGCACTTTATTATCAGTTTACCTGCTTGAATGTAATTCAGCTAAGTAGAAGGAAACCTGCCTGCTGGTGCCTTTTTCCTGTTCACACCATTCATTTTAACGAATTCAAGCTCAGAGGTCACTAAGGTCACTTTTTTTCCCATTCCAGTGCTCCACTGCACTAATTAATGCAAGAAATGCTGGCATGCCTGATTTATATCACACAACACAGTCACATGGCATTAGACTTGATGAAATGGATAATATGTGTTGTAAAAATAATAATTGTTTTTTTTATTTATTATGATTAATAAAGTATTATGATTCTGATTCTGATAAGTTTAATAAGAGATGGAGAAATATTGATTCTGTGCCATGGTTTAGCAACATAAGATGTGAAAATATATAATGTCTAAGTTCAATATCATAAAATATTGAGGGATTTGAAAAATATAATTAATTTTTGCTCCTTTCTGCATCTTTTCAGTGTATATTGATTGTGAGCTGCTGAGAGACTGGTTCCAGATGATTTGTCACACCAGTAATTATACATATTAAAGGCTTGATTAAAAAAACTGAGATAAGGAAGTTTGTCATTAAGGTTCCTTTTTACTTCACTGAGTCTAATCAGTGTATGCATGATTGTGTGTGTGTGTGTGTGTGTGTGTGTGTGCGTGTATGTATGTATGTATGTGTGTGATAGATGTAAAAGGTCCAGAACCCTAGATAGCTGGGGACACAGCATTTGTATAACTTGAAAGCATGTGATTTGGTGTCTCAGTGCGGCTGCATGACCTTCAGTCCACACGAAGCCTCTTACGTCAGTGTGTATCTGTGTGTGCTCCGCAATCTTATGATAATACCTTCAGAAGAAAACCACAGCGATCATTCTGTCAGAAGGGCATTTGGAGTCGTGGAGAATTTGTTCATTTTTAAATGTTCCCATTCACAAATATTCTCACATATTTTAATGACTTCACATTTATCAGGCTCCTAAGGTGCGTGGTAGGCCTTGGTGATTCCAGCACAGATGGCTCTAGCATGGAAGCACATGGAAAGTGTGCAAAGATCACAAGTTCTCCTCTCCCCAGTGTCTGAAATGTTTACAATAATTCAGATTACAGAGCATCTCCATTCAAGATCTCAAGGTTAGGTCAGTAAAGTTCACTAGATTATATATTGGTGTGTCCCAGTATTGTCATGCCAATGGTCTAATGGGTCAGTCGAGACTTAGTGTGAGTCAGGTCAAAAAACTTCTGAGTACTATCAACAACTGTGACTTTTAGACAGAGTGGAAGCAGAGCCAGCACGGGGAATGCGGGTGTTTGTGACAGGTCCTATCCTGTAATAGTGTCCAACATAAGATAAGAAAAGATAAGATAAGATTAGATAAAAACTTTATTTATCCAGAGGAAAACTGTGTCATTGGCATGTGCAATGCAACAAGACATATTAAAAGACAATAGAAAGACAAACATTAGTGAAACAAAATAACAAAATCTTTTAGTAAGATAACAGTGTAACATTGATTCTACTTTATGTAAAGATTTAGTGTTCTGTAGCAGCAGATAAGCAGTGTAAAAAGTTTTATGAAAGTGGTAAAGGCAATAAAATGTCACATGACAATAAATTAATGAGATTAACATTCGATAAAATTTAATCCAATCACAGATTAAACAGCTGAGATGTGATGAAATATCAACAAACAGTAATTAAGTTATTAAGTAAATAGAATTTTCCCCGGATAGCAATGTTGATATGGCCCACTATTTAGGCCGCATCCTGCGTCAGACCTGTGTCTCATTAATCATATGGAATTGCGGGCCAGGTGCGGTTGACAAGGATTGTAATTAGATCTAGGTCTCTCATCTCTGATAGACGTGATTGAAAGGCGAAGATGCTACCCTCTCACAACTGTAACAAAGAGCTAGATTATGAAAAGCCCTGTAAAGGTGTTCTCCAGAATGGGTGAATAAATAGGAAAAAGTATATGGGTTCTGTTTATGTGGCATGTGGCTTGCATCTGGATGTGGCTTTTTTTCTAAATGTCAGATGTTGCTTATGTTTGTGAAATTTCTTGTAAAATGTCAATATAAACACAGTCAGAAAATGGTCAGAAAACAAGATTAAGAAGGCCCAGGACCATGTGGCAGAATAAAACATTATTAAACCACTTTTTAAAACAACCACTAACCACTAACCAGGAGCAGCTGGTCAGAAAACAAACACAGAAAAAGGCAGATTGATGTTAGGCAATGACAAGGTAAGTGTGGTAGAAATATATGTTTAAAAATCCGCAAAAATATTCTCGGGGTGAGGTGGCAGCTGGTAGTCTAGTGGTCAGGATGTTCGCCCTGCAATCGGGAACTTGTTAGTTTGATTCCCAAGACTTACATGCACCTCTGAGGTGCTCTGAACCTACACACGGCTCCCTGGGTGCTGTGCTCCAGGCTGCCTGCTGCTTCACTTGGTGAATTGGTGTAAATGCAGAGGAAGAATGTGATCTCCAATGTATCTGACCTGTTGTGCTGATGGGAATTTACCAATGTTTATGACAACACTTAATATATGTACAGCTGTTCAAGCAAAATAAAATAATATTAATAATAATACATCATATATAATATTAATATTATTAAGTAATATTAATAATTGTATATAGTAATATATTGTCAGATTATATATTTATATTTTTTGTGGCATGGAATATTGTTCCATGATATAAGCAAAAATGGTCACATCCGTGCTATGTATGAAATTAGTTGACATGTAAAATATTCCCTTTTGCAATAAATCCACAACAAAACAAACAGAACTTTGTAAATACAGAGATTTCCAAATCCTCCTTGTGAATTTAGAGGCTCAAGACAATGGTCTAATCCTCCTGTTTCTGTAAGCGAATAAATCCAAATGCATTTTGCGTGCTGAGTATTTAGATGTGAGAGTATCCATCAAATTAAATCGAATCCAATTGCCCATCCGGTGCCAAAACAGCAGTGTCAGTAGCCTGCTGTTAATGCGATGTGTATTAAATACATATGTTTATTCCTGTAAAAATGCGCTTAGAGTTTAACCAGAAGGTTCTATCTGTAGTTATGAGACACAGCACAAGACGGCCATTATGGCCACCACAAGGCAGTGGTCAAATGACTTAAAAAGACAACTAGATTGTAATGATACTTTAACTGTGCATACCCTTAAAGCATTCCATGAATGCTATTCATATTACAGCTCTTCATGTGGCTCAGTGATATATATATTATATTTCTGGTATTTCTGTAGCAAGAAAACCATTCCTCTGTGAGATTCTACTTCTCTCTTTACATGTCAGAAATGTAGATACATTGTCTTCATTGGGGTCAGTTGGTAACAATGTGTCTAGATGGATTTGAACATATTTTATATAAAGATCAGTAAGGTGCACAACATTTTTCAGCCAATGAAAAGGCTACGGCATGAATAACTCAGTTGGAGCCTTTACAGATATTACAGGCTGCTTTTGAAGTGGGTGCCTACAAGGCTTTGTCTGCTTTCTCTCTCTTGGGGGCTAATTGGACAGTTCTGACCACATGCTCGCAGCATGGGGTATTCTAGCTAGCAGCGAGAAGAGCACATATTTATTTTGTAAGAACCCAGTGGAACGGCTGAGTAATAATGCTCCATTCATTTTGTGCCATGAAATAGAGGGGAAAATTCTCACATTTTTTATTTCAAGACCATCCACTGCCTTTTTCCATCCAGGCTTTCATTAACACAGAACAGTTTTGCTAAGTAAGGAAATGATTGAGTGA
Source organism: Rhabdalestes septentrionalis (assembly GCA_037832545.1). Classification (NCBI taxonomy): domain Eukaryota; kingdom Metazoa; phylum Chordata; class Actinopteri; order Characiformes; family Alestidae; genus Rhabdalestes; species Rhabdalestes septentrionalis. The sequence goes on along the minus strand of JBBMFX010285031.1, from coordinate 2,750 downwards.
CAACTGCAGTAATTACATGGACAATGACTGATGAATATAATGAATCCACCAGAGGGCATCATCTCATTCTGAGCTGCTTCATTTGGGTTTTGTTTTATTTTTAGGCAGATCAATGTCGTACAATCTGGACTTGTTATGTATTTGCCAGTTTTCTGACTGGATACTTCGAGCTATCAAAAATGCTGCTTAATTTGAGAACATTCACAAATCTTAAGCATTAAACACATTTCTAAAATAATATTTGAATGTTTTTGAACAGCATATGGCAGTAATTACAATCTGACACAAGATGTTTTATAAAATAAATTGCACTATATTAACATCATATAACGTAAACTAGGGCAACAATCATTTGCTTTGTTTATAACAAGATTCACATATAATGAAATGTTTATATAAAGGAAAATGGAAAAATGAACGGGGAATTGTGAATATGTCTATATCATAGCACATCACAGAAAAAACATAAAAATATATTTCCTAGTAGTGCTGCTTTAGTTGATATTATTTGAAAAAAAGAAATAGAATATATTAACATGAATAGAAATTTCTCACAGGAGATTAGCCTGATCACACATCCAAATATATTACACTCTTTTGAAAGTTCCTTCTCTTTTTGTTTGTTGTCAGACCTGGATGTCTGCCATCTCCTACCCTCTGAACAAAATCCACCGCCAACTGGGTTTGCAGAGTTACACAGTTAAGATTTGCCAGCTACCCGAGAAAGATTGCCAAGTGATCAGCATAGATTACTCCAGGCCATAAACAAACCTAGCTCAACTATCACTTTAGATAAGGAGAGAATGGTCCTCTCTGGCCCAGTATTTGGCTGCAAGAAACAAAACTAATGTTGGTAAAGACAACACATGGATACATTTATGGCTGCAGCAATCATGTGGATTCTGAATTTAGAAGACCCTCTCCATGGAATAATATCATACGCAGGCAAAAACATTAACATTTTGAGTCACAGAAGATCCGTCTTTAGTGAATAATGGTTGCTCTACGTTGCACTGAAAAATCACTTCTTATAACAGTAGTTTTAATAAATATCATGTGCTTTACATGCCTTTATACCATAAGTGTGTCCTTATGTAAAATTGTTTATATAAGAATATAATGAATAAAACATAAAATAAATTGATCTACCAGAATTTCAGTGTGAAGAGCTCTCCAGCATATGTGCACCTTAAATAATGTTCTGCACTGTGTACTGTTGACTACCATATCATTTTGACAAATCATCTTGTCTTTATATTCACTCATAACAGAAGTGAGTGCTGAATTCTATTAATAAATTTGCTTTACATTGTGAAAGATAATATCAAGATACAACGTTGTGCCCATGATGCAAATTTCAAACTACAGTCTTCATGATGTAACCATGCAGGTTTTGGATCAAGCAGAGATGGCAGAATGCTTTAGCAAATGTTTTCCTGTGATGTTTTATTGACAATCTGAACACTGGGACGACGATATTTCAAATACATTTGCGTACCCTAAGCTATGATTTCTAAACTGGTCCTCAGGAACATAACTTTACTGTTAAAGCTAAGGTATTAGATTGGTGCTAGCATATAGGACATATACGATTTGAACCAAATCTCTGCCAACTCTTCTCCTTCTTCATCAGTCAATATGTGGAAGGTAAGATCTGTTGTATGTTAATGTAAAAGGCATATGGTTACACAGCCCTCCCACCACAGGGGAGCACTGGCAATAACTTGTCCATCTTTTGTGCTCAGTGTAAATCAGTGGTACAGTTTAAACCATCAGCCACTAGGACACTAAAGAAAAGGTCTCCAGAGCCCATTACATCCAGAGGCCATTAAGTCACAGACTGGGAGGCTCTTTGTGAACCATGGAGAAATCTGAATGTCTAATAAAATGTATTTCCAGTTTAAGTTAAATTTCTGCTATAACTTTCAATTTGATTAGCCTCTTTCCTAAAAACAGGTCCTGAATCATCAGTGACCTCAGAGATTCTGATGTTAAAAAGAAACTCCAACAGAATTTCTTCTTAACAAAAATTAAAGAGCTTTCAGGCTAAGGGACAGGAAGGAATTAAGATGAGCTACAGGCAGACTTGTAGTCAAGACTGCCTAAACCAAGACCAAGACACTACCAATACCAGAAGGTTTCAAGACCAAGACCAAGACGAGTCCAAGGCGAGACCAAGACCGAAAGAAACACTAATATGCAGATATAAAAAATTCAATTGTCACATTTAGTCAAGCAACATCTTATTTTGTAAGATACTGTAATCAAACTATATAAAGACATGCACACATGAAACATGAGTCAAATGCACCCTACTAATACTACATAGTGTCTGCTTTCTCTGTCTCGTCTCGGACTTGACTCTTCAAAGACTCGGTCTTGACTCTGTCTTGGACAACAGTAGAAGGAGGAGGACTCGTAATTTCAGAGTCCTCAAGACCAGTTTATTTTTTGTTCATGTTAACAAAAAACTCCAACAATTTTCCATCGTTACAAATAAATACAAACAATAATAATAATAATAATAATAATAATAATAATAATAATAATAATAAAAATACACTCAATAAAAACATAAACGCAACCTCTTTGTTCCTGCTCCGATTTTTCATGAGATGGACTTACAGATCTCAAATTCATTCCAGATACACAATATTAACATTTCTCTCAAAAATTGTTCACAAATCAGTCTAAATGTGTGATAGTGAGCACTTCCGCTTTGCTGAGATAATCCAGCCCACCTCACAGGT
>JBBMFX010284713.1:0-19369 GCA_037832545.1 Rhabdalestes septentrionalis | reverse complement strand
TCCCTCACTCACACTCTCTCGCTCACACTGACACTCTGTCTCTTACCCAGTAGCAGTAGTTTCACCTCACGCGCTGCTTTCTCTCCGTCGTCCCGCAGGTTCCTGTCGATCATCTTGCTGCGCTCCACCGCCGCCTTGTCCTCGGTGCTCAGCGTGCAGCCCATCCTCACACACCGCCTCACACACTCACACTCTCGATCTCAGCATGCACGGCCCTTCACACACTCACACACCCACACACTCTCTCTCTCTCACATACACGCCCTGGATGTCTGAATCAGAGTCTCGCAGATTAATCCGTGAACGTCCTGCTTCTTCGTGCTCCAGAAACACACGCGCGCTCCAAAAACACGCTCCTGCGCTCCGCACTCTCTGAGCGCCTCTCCTCTCGCGCGCCCATCAAACAGCTGCGCTCTCTCTTCTCTCTCCTTCCTGCTCCACAGCAAGGCGGCGCGCGCCCACGTGCCCGAGTGCGCGTGCCCGCGTCCATTCGTGCGTCTGTACGGGAGCGCGCGTGCGCTGCATTCTTATTAAGAACATGTGCACGCGGAAAAATACACTAAGATGAAAATGTAAAAACTGACGTCGTCCTAAATCAGCTATTATAAATATATTACTATTAATTGTTATATTTCAGATGAAGAGTATACGAAAAATAAAATAATAAAAAAAACAGTATAGACATCTGTGTGAGTGGGGTGTTTCTTAAACTGTGTAGCTATACATAGTAAATAATTCCAAAATGTATGGAACAATAATTAAACTCTAAAGGCTTTATAATGACCAGAAAGCAACACTTTCTATACAATAAGCTAACCGACTAATTAACAAAGTTATGACGATTTGCCTTACTTCCCAAAAAAGCAAACTAGTTTTTTTTTTTTAGTTGGTTTTGGCCACCTTACACTGCTTGATCTTTGAACTGAATAATATCATGGCTGTGAATTAGGCACAATAGATCTTCTCAGGCTTTGTGAGTGTGCTATTACTTTTTAAAAACATAAAGAACCCCTTATGTAGAAACTATAATTATTTCTTAAATGAGACAATTCCCTCAGCTGTTCTGATTAAATTAAAATACAACAAAATTTCGATTTATTCTAGTATTCTATTTTAGTCTGTTCTATGCTATTCTATTCTATTCTATTCTATTCTATTCTATTCTGCTTGTTACTAACAATCTGTTTCCTCTCATTAGACCAGGTCACCATTCGTCTACCATGATAAGGCTCACCATTATCGTCTACCATGATAAGGCTTGTCCTCACCCTTCCGTCAAGGTGACAGACTGAAGCACAATTCCACCTCACTGTCGAGCATTTGAGCATACTCAGTAATTACTCCACCTACACACTTCCTGTTGGTCCAGGAGATGTCCCTTAAAGGCACATGGTTCTCCCTCATCAACAAATCACCCCATGCTGCTGCATTTCCTCCTGCGCATCCCATTAACTTCTCCTATAGGTCACTGTCCACATATATAAAGAATTAGTTTGCTGCTGAATTTGCTCCCAAATATCCATATGTCACATATAGTGATTTTGACATAGGAGTTTATTTTGGTACATCACCAATAATGTAACTTAGCACTGGTCTTACATAATGGGATGACTACATACTTGATTGCCTATACTGGATCAGTATCAGTTTCTATACTGATTGTATTAAACAGAAAGACTAGTCAACCTTTAGAACTGTTTCTTGGTCAGGGTTGTCATATAGACATTGTCCAGTATATACTCGATTTATAGAACGTTGGTTTCTTTGTATACAACATAGCAATATAAAACACACAACATACATTCACCTTACAAGAACATAGAGTGAACATAGAGATCCATTAAGATGAACAATATACAGTATAAGACAGAAAGAAAAAAACAACATTTTAACAGAAATATAACCATGAGGCATTCTCACAAGTGAAAACTAATACAAATCATAACAGAAACAAACACATTTCAAACATGGAAAAACAACAAGATATAGAGTACATAATCATGAGTCATAACAGGAAACAAGGAAACCAAGAAACAGCCTCTTGTGTATATCATCATGGATGGTCTAGTCAGAGAAGGAAGAAAAAAGGAAGAGGGTGGTAACGTCAGAAGTTGGAAGAAAGAATATTTTTTCAGAACAAGTGGAACAGATGTGTAGTTCTTAGCGGTTTCTTTGCACATTGAGGAATGGTTCTCAGCATTTCTGCACCCTGAATTGTACATATTCTGAATAGAAGCAGATCCACAAGAGCACTAGAACTTCAGTACTGATATCATTACTCACTGATATGTTGAGTTTAGGTAATGGGATTGATTACAGGAGATTATGGGTTTGATTGGTCCATCTATAATAAAAACCTATTAAAAGTTGTACAAGTAAGCTTTTAGCCCAGTGTCAATATTGTGTGTCTGTTTGTCTGTGTGCATGTGGCAGTGACCGTTCTGAGTATTTGTGGTTTGTGGTCAGCAGGGCTAAGTGCTTAGACCAGTATGGAATTCTAAGTGGTTCAAAATTTCTGGCCAGTCAGCTGAAGAGGTCTAGTACATGAGAAGGACCATGTTATGCGGCTCATGATCTCATTACAGATGTTCACCGCTTTTTTTATGAAGACTAAATGGCTCCTATAGTTGTTATTTTAAATAGATAAATACATTTGATGTAAGATGCTGCTAAGCTCATGAGCCTCCCTGAATGTTCTATATCTTTGCATTAATATGGCCTCCTCCGCATCATCAGATTTTCATTGAAGATGTGAAAGTGGATAAAGGATTCCCAATAAAACAACTGAGACAAAAGTACAGCTTTGGAAAAAAATAAGAGAACACTGCAAAAAGGTTCAGTTTCTCAGGTTTTATATTTTAGGAAATGACAATACAGTGAAATAAGAGAAATGATTCAGTGTTTACAGAACTTGAATAATTCAAAGAAAACAATTCTCTTGTTCACTCTTAAAAAAATGTTAATTATTACTTTTGACGTACTAGTAGTCTTTGGCCATCCAGCTAGTCTCACTGTTAGAGTGTTGATTACAGCAGTGTTTTTATAATTTTCTTTAAGATTTGCTAATCACTAATCAGCATCTCATAAAGAAGAATGAGGTGCTTGTGTAGGAATTTAACAGACACTGGCACTGACTGATTGTCATTCTCATAGAGATGCTGATTTAATTAAGTGTAGTAGTCTCTTAATTTTCTGGAGCTATATAATTCTTGATCATTTATTTTTGAGGAAAATTATCCAATATTGCATTTCTATGAGTTTCAAAGTATGGGAATTTCTAGGACTAGGAGTCAATTTGAAGGTGAAATTTGAGTTGGGGGTTTTCAGTAAATAGGAGGAGGAGTCAGTGGGCGGCCTGTTTATATGAAGAACAAGGATCAATCAAAGTCTGCTCTTCACAACAAAGACCTCAGAAAAATAGCTGTTGATGCTCATCAGACTGGAAAATATTTTTAAATTCCCTAAACAGTTTGGGCTACACCCATTCACAGTCAGACAGATTGTGTACTAATAGAGGAAATTCAAGGCATCTGTTACCCTTCCAAAGAGAGGCTGAACAACAAAGATCACTCCAAGAAAAAGATGTGTCAGTGAGGGCAGAAAGAAATCCAGCCCTCTCTCACATTTGCTTAGGTTAATGGTCAAGAGTCCAAAATCAGAAGAATACTGAACAACAAATTTGTGCATCACAGGGTTGCAAGGAGACTGCTACCCAAAGAGGGCAATGCTACTTGTATATACAGTAACCCCCCCCCCACCCACACACACACACACACACACACACACACACACACACACATTTTCACAGGGATCAGCAGTCGCCAAGGAAGTCAGGCACCTGAGCGGAATGAATCTACACTGCTCAGCGCGGCCCCAAACATTAACATCCATCATGTTGTATGTTGCATCATGAAAGTAACCAATCCACGAATGTCATTTATTTCTCCTTACTGCTGATTGGCTGCTGCCCTGAGACTGCAGTACAGAATTTCCAGGTGAAACGTCTCGATTGTTTTTCATTTTGTTCTTCTTACAGCCCTGTATTGTTATTACTGTAAATGAAATTCATTTATTATTGTATTTACCTTCCTATACCTAAGAACACGAAAGTGCATCCCAAAGAAAATGCCCGTGCATTAATTACAGTTCAGTCTATACAGGGGTAACAGTGGTGTTTACATTCTAGCACTGTGGGAGTTCAGTGTAAACTGTACAGTACGATATGTGTTTACTCTTACATTTTTTTAAGGCTAATGATTTGAACAGTTAATAAATGTGTTTTAGGATCATATTTGGAGCCATATTTAAGGTTTACACTATAAAAATCTGCATTTTTTGGCATTTTCTTTACCACATGGACAAGACATGAGACTATTTGACAAATATCTTTTGAATGGGAGAGACCATAACACAGTTTTTATATTTGGAGAAAGAGGAACACTGCAATCGAGTATCAGAATGTTATTCCGTCTGTGAAATATCCTGGTGGTAGTGTTTTGTTTGGGCTTGTTTTCCTACATCTGGGTCAGGGTGGCTTGCCATCGTTGATTTCATAATAGATTCGTCTTACCTTACTGAATTCTAAAGGAAAAATGAAGGACCCAAAGCAAACAGTGCCTGTGAGAAAACCCAACATCATCCCAGAGCTGATGCCAGGTCCAACATTGTATAAAATACAACCACCATGGATGCAGTCCTACACACAGATTCAGGACTGACATAAACCTAGAACTACATGCTGTCTCTGAATACTCTTTTTACATTTAAATGGCAGTAATTAGAGAATCTGCCTTAGACATTGTCGTGTTGATCCAGACACAATTTCAGGAGGCTTAAAATGGATAAGATTCAAGGGATTCAAGATTCAAAACATTTATAGTCTTATGTACAGTAGGAATTACATGTCTTTGCAGAGGTTAGGTTAAGGACACTGATCTCAGAGCAGTCAGCTGAAGAGGCACCTGAGAACCTGAGCAGTGGAAAGGAGTGAATTGAAATTAGACAAACACTGCCCTCTGGTGTCCATTAAACAGAAGTTCATGATGAGGTGAGTACAGCAGTCTTGAGCCCTTTGCCAGTAAAAGTGTAGACATTGTATTTAGATAATGAGCACAAAGCGCCCAGGGTAAAAAAATAATATCAGGTTTAAAAATTCTCAAGTTATAGGCTACAACAGAACTTCTGGCAAACTGTGTGTAACAGTATGAGGTTGTGAGTAAAGTGGAAAAATTGACATATGTGGAAGTGATTAATTTAACAATACATTACAAGCTTCTGAAATGGTGAATAGAACTTGTGTAATAGTTTGCTGAAATGACAATTTTAACAAAGTGTTTATTTACTATATGTAGAGCTCTGACTGGCTCAAAGATGTCATAGTTTGTCTTTAATGAGTGCACCAAGATATATAGAAGAATGAAACATGCTGACTGGCTTTGGATATGAAGATTATATTCAATTCTTTTTCAATATTCAGGGATAATTGAGACACTGATCCTAACCAGCAGATCTTCAGTGTCACAACATTATGTATAAGTTTAATATTTATAGCCTACTAGATGACGCAGCACAATGTCAATGATTGTTTATGATCTACCGTCTGGGAGACCTGGGTAGGTACGTACCACACGTGACTGTGCGAGTGGACTGAGTAAGACTTAGTCGGTTATACTATTGCACATAATGAGGAAATGTAAAAATACGTCAATAGTAGTGTTACCTAAATAATCACAAAAAATGGACTGCGTGAGTTTTGGAAATTTGCTCTTCAATTGGGAAACAAATCCAGGACCTTCTCGGCCAGTACGCCACCACTGGATATTATACATACGTGCAAGTACCACCACAACCAGTAAACATTTATTAAAGCCTCGCATGGATTTCAGGACCAATTGTAGTATGCTGTGTAATGTTATATAAAGTCTAGAAAGTCTAGAAATATTCCTATAATATACATTTGCTTCTAATTTGGTTATCCTAGTCTATGCATGTTGATAAAATGTTGATTACATATGTGCTCCGCTAGCTAGTAACTACAACATATGTGCTATTAAAGGAGCTTTTCTAAAGAGAAACTGAATCACCACATACCTCCTATTAACTTTAAATTAAATCCAGTTTCATCGCCTTGTCCTTATCGCGCTGAACAGGGCCTGTCTGAGGTATAATAAAACGTACAGGCTTTTCTCACTAATTCTCCCACAAACCCACCCCCGCTAGTGGTTCCAGTCTATTTAAACCACCAGCCTCAAATTACAGTTTAAAATCACAGGCCTGTCTGCTTTTGTCTTTTTGTAAAACTCTGTATTTAAACCACTGCTTTTTCTCACCAGCTAATTGCTTTTTTAACACGCTTATTTTGGGCACTTAAATTGAAACTAGGGCAGTTTCTCACCGCTGACCAGGGGTGGTGGACCATTTCAGCACTGACATGGTTGTGGCATGTTAAAGTGTTGTGTGAGTACAACAAGTGTATCTTGCATAACAATGTTGCTGTCTTGTTTTATATCGTCACCAGTAGATTGCGTGTTGTCCACTGGTTAAGCACCAAGAGCAGTTCTGTGATCAGAAACTAATTGAGGTGATGACTAACACAAAGTGTGCAATAGCAGATGGGCTACGGTCTCTAACTGTATGCCAGCAAGATGGAGCAACAAAAGAAGGGTTTCTATGAAAGTGGCCACAGGGTGTATATTTTATACTAAACCGATTCATGATGGGGGAATCCCATCCTACCACTGCATTTTCACTGCAGCCACAATTCAAGTATATCATCTTCTACATCCTCCCACAGTTTAATTAGACTAATAGTTTGGATTTAAAAATGAAGATAATTAGCCAAGAAATGTTTGGTGTCTGAAGTCTTCTTTAGCTCTGCAGGACTGCAATGAGGCAACTGAAACATTGCACTGAAAATGAAGACATTGCGATGCAAAAATGTGATGTGATCATGGACATGTGTACTGAGGAGAACAAGAGTTCTGTTATAATATTTGGTGTAACAGCATTGTTTGTTGTTTTCAACCAGAGCCAATCAACAACCCTGTCCAGGACAAACATGTCATGCCTCAGATCCAGGTCCATTAGTAAATAGTGCCACAGATTTTTTATTCAAACTTCATTCTAAACATTGGGAGAAAACTGAATTGTGACCTCAGTATCATGAACTGAATCCAAACATGCAAATGTGTTTTGTTGCACTCCTACGGTGTAGTAAATAAAAGAAGCCTAGTAGCATCTTCCAAACTAGGACACTTTCTAAAAACGCAACAAAATATCTGTATCTTTTTAATTTTCCCATCTTTAACTGACAAAAGGAAAACAGATAAAGAAAATATGTCCTGTGTTTTTACTGGCAAATGTGTTCATGTTTTCTTTGGTAAACATGAACACATTTAGAAATTGATGTATTTTTGGAAAGGTTCCCAAATAGTGTAAATGGGGTTTGTACATGCCCAAGTCATTACACATTACTTGAGCTGTTAAATCATTTCTAATAATCTTGCTTATGTTGTTTCTGACACGGCATCACATGTTTAAGCTGCTACCGCTGTGAAGTTATGCAATATTTGCTTATAACTCTTATCCATACGCTTCCATTACATGTTTGTTACATTAGCAAAACTGCAGAAGCAGACACTGATCCTTTACACTGAGGTTCACTTTGATTGTTTATTCCTTCAACAGAAACCTAAATCCAGCTTGAAAGCTTATCCTTCTGAGGACATAAAACCCGCTCAGATTACACACGTATACTGGCTGTTTGTTCCATTTTTGTAGCGTTTTATGAATTTAAAAGAGACGGGGGCTTTAAATAGCGCTGCATCAGGAAAAAGTACAAGAGCTACACAGATAAACACTGCTCAGAGAACGGGGTGTAAAAAATCCCGGCCCATTTGTTATGACTTCCTAATGTTTCTTCAGCAAGCTTTTTTTCCCGCAGACGTTCCCCACTGACTTTGTCGTTTTAATCTTCCACTTACTGCACACAGTCTCAATCTGCCGCCCTGCGTTTCATTTACATTTCACTAAACGAAACCCCCCGTTTGTAGAATGAATGGCGGTGGTTGTTGTCGTGTGGTCTCTACAAGCCACCCAGTGCTGTCCTGGTGGATTCAAAAGACACTCCTGGTTAAATAAGATGAAATATAAATAATTCAAGTCAGGCCTACTTGGCCTGTTTTTTAAGTAGAACAGATAAAATTGTGAAGACTTCTCTACGGAGCACCAGCCAAGCACCAGCCAAGCCCACAGCTCATGTGCCCAAAGATGTCGGCCACTAGGGGGCCATTAATCAGCATCGGATGATAATAAACTGGCCAGGATTTTGGCACACAGTCTGTACAGATATTAGCAAGTTGTCCTAACACATTGCCATAACCTTTAATGAAGAAAAAAAAAACACTTTCTTCCTAAGGAGACTGGGGTGAGCTGGAATATTCACAGTCATCCTCACCAAGAGTGTTATCATAGAGGGCATTGTGACCTGTAGCATCACTGTCTGGCATGGCAACTGACCTCTTTCAGACAACTGCGTACCAAAGACTGCTCAGTGAATTCAAATTCATTGGTGGATTGCATATGTGTTATTTTAAAAGATATTTACTTTAGTCAAGCACAGAATACCCTTTAACAGTTACATTCTTAAAAAGAAAAAGCATTTCATCAACATATTTGTTACTTGGGCTGTAACAGTTACTTGAAAATAAATAACTAAACATATTTCAGATTAGTTTGCCAATTCTATGATGCTGAGAATCCACAGGCATCCACAGGATTCTCCACCAGGGGAGTTTTAGAAATTGCTTTTGTAAGCACCACACAAAGCAAGGGAATCTGTCCCATGAGCATTTCTTGATCTCTTGTAAGTTAAAAAATGTCAAACATCTGCAGTATGTTTGCTGGTATAAATATGTTAGTATTTGATAAATCATAGATTGACTGATCACAAATGTAGCTGATGGTGACAGCCTGAATTTTAAATGCCATGAGATTTTCTCCCATCTCTTTTAAAAATGTTCCCACACATCACCCACCATTGCTATGACACATGCTTTCTGCTCAGCATATCTTTTTTACTTATGCTTGAGCATATTTAAAGGTCATAAGCTTTGACTTTCACCCAAATATATTTCAGGCTTAAGTAAGATTTTGCATTTTAAATGACATCCATTCTGTACTTTTTTTTGTTTTACCACTGCTATCAATGATTCTTCTCCCTCATACGGATTGCTCAAACTCCTTCCATCTGCAGGAAGGCTATGGAGCACCCAGGCCAAGTCCCCCAGATTCACAGGCAGCTAGTTCCCATGGGCAGTCAGACTGCTGAACAGATCTGCCTGGTGGACCCTCACACATTCTGACCAAACCATGGTCTCAGCCAAACTCCTCGCTCTCATCTGCTGCACTTCATCTACTGCGCTCAGTCAATTTGCATCCTTCAGTTCACTATTCTATACACAGGAAAGAGTGTAACGTCTACACTCTTGATTCTGATACATTTTGCTCTTAATGACTGTGACCAATTACTGCTATAATTAGCATAGGACACCCACAAACGGTCGTTTCTGCTGAAGGTCTTTATTCGAAAACCTGCATACATGACAAAACCCACAAAAAAAAACATGTAAACTGATCAGCAGAAGAATTTAGGACTAGCAATGTGACTGAAGCCTGATTCACGCCTATAATCACATTAATTTATGAAGGAAAAATGCTTATTTAAATGAATATATACATTAGTAAATAAATTAACAAATTAATTAATAAAGTGAGAAAAGCTTTAAAATAGAGGAGGCAAATAAGTATGTAAACATATCAATAGTAGTCTAAAATTTACAAGAAGAATGCAAGAAGGTATGGATGAAAGCATCCAAAACATCCTCTTGAACTTGTTCAAAATACACCATGTATTTTAGGCAGTCAACCAAGGCACAAAGTTGACAAAATTATCAGTGCATTTTTACATTTTAAGTGAGGGTCAGTGGATAAATATGGCTGTTTCTTATGTATGTCGATGTAGTCTATGCAGTTCCCACCAATCAACACAACAGTAGATTTCATTAATATTCTAGACATCACATCTTATGTAAATGTGATTTGAGCCATGCAGTTAGCAGCACTGATCCTGCCTTATCTTATTTAATGTCAATCTTATTTTCTCTTTGTAATTAGGCAGGCAGGAAGCAAAATTGCGCAACCTTGGATAACTGTATCATGCTTCTGCTTGGTGCTTAACAGGTGGGGAAGAGGCCACAGTTATACCACCGGAGTGCATCAGAACCACTTTCCGTACCCATGGAAAAAGAACCTTTGTGGTGACCTTCTGGTAGTTACTACTTAATGCTAAACTCTCAGTCTGTATTTCTTTAATACATTGATTCTATTTTTAATGACAGATTTTTTTCATATCTTCTTTTCTGAATGACTACATAAGAGCATTTCTTTTTTCCTCATCTCTTTTATTTTATGCCCCCATGCAGGTTTGAAGAGCATCACAGCTTGGCTGTTGCCATGACCACCAAAATGAAGATGGTAGCACCAATCTTAAGTCATGGCTCTGTCATTGTCATTGCTTGACATTGGCCCACATTACTGGAAGACACTTTTCATAAGCAAAGATAGTAGCATCCAACACACATTTATACCACCGAGAAAATAACTTTGAAATGAATAGAGATCAATTTTATGGCAATGCTTCAGGTCCTATGATTACATGGTTCTCATAATCACTGACGTTGCCCATGTGCTAAATATATCCTCACAAGTAACAGCATAATCCCACATATCCCCACAGATGCCCGAATACAGACACACATTTGTGAACTTTCTAGGGGAAAGGGAAAAAGATACATTTATGCATTTATCAAGCACGCAGAGCCTATTATACCTTAAACATATTATGTTTGTACAGGTGTAGGCGAATGTGGCAGTAAGAGGGTTGCTCATGGGCCATTACCAGGGTAGAATTGTGTGCGTTTCCAGGCATTCTAATCTGCTGCATTAAGGATAATACACCAAATGTAAACCCAAACACTAAGAATAATGTAGCTTCAGAGTCCAGAATTTCGTATATTACATCAGAATAATAACATTTAAGATATTATTCTTCACCATTTCTATTGATCCATTTATAGTAAAATGTTCACAGATAAAGAATTCAAATAAAGTGATCAAATAAGTTAATATACACAAACATATATGTAATCTAAGGTTTGTTTTCCTGTACTGTAGTAACCTGACAGACTCCACTGTCATAAAAAAACTTGCCACATGCATCTATTTTAGAGCTAAATGTTGAAACATAAAGGTATGAGAGATAAATATTATCATCCAATTTAAGTTATATGTCTGTATCTTATCTTTCTTATTGCTGTGCTGTCGTACTTGCCTTTGGCCACATCATCAGACTCACTTATTGATAGCACTGTGCCTATGTTGTAGAAACATTTTTTTATATGCCGAAGTTATTATTGCCCTTAATGATTTTATATATGGCCTGACAGGTCCGGAGGGAGTTTTACAGCAGCAAAACTGTAGCCCTCCAAACCAAGACTTAAAAATATGCTAATCATTGTAATAAAGTGGATTACAATAGTTGCATGTCTAGCAGAAAGAAATCTCAACCTTTATCTTTTAGATTGTACTTTAACACTTGTAAATCAAATACTTTGTATTGCACAGTTGTGCTGAAGCATAGTTTTGTTTTCCCACCTGTATTCAAATAAGTCTTACTCTGGGAGCAGCTTATTGAGTCCTTTCTGCGCTGTGATTGGCTAGTAGAATCTTAGGTCAGGTAGCATGACTGACATGTAGCATCTCTAATGATGTAAGACTGGCAAGTGTTTCATACCCGTAACGCATTATTATTCGGTATTAATGTCACACGTCCTGTGCTATGGGGAGCTAGTAGCATTCTTGCTGCTCTGGGATATCTTTCTGCTGTACTATTAGCTAATAGCATCCTTCCTGTTCTATAATTAGGCAGTAGCATTTATAATGTTCTGCTGTTGGCTAATAGAATGCTGCCATACTACTGTAAGATAAATGGTAGTCTTTCTTCTTTTGAATTGATCAAGTACACTTTCAAGTAGTCTAATTTCAGTGCTAGATCTATGGTCTAAGCCTTGAATTGTTCCTAATTACCTTAGGTTAGTGTAAGAAGTTCAAGCTGTCACTCTTTGATTTGCTAATAGAACCCCAAATGATCTTGGACTGGTTAATAGCACATCTTCTGCTCAAGTATTGCCAAATAGTGTTAGTTATAAGACAATAGATATACATAGTCACAGTTTTCATTACATTTAGGAACCTTATTTCAAAGAGTAATATGACTAAGCTTATTGTGTAAACATTTTTTAAACAAACACAGTTAATGGCTAAAACTTTAAAAACAAGCAGCAAATTCTAAGTCTTACTCCTGACAAGTGAATAGAAGTCAGTACAGGAATAATATTGTTCTTTTCCTAGTACCAGTAATGAATCTAGTTGCGCAAGTGGAACCAACTGAAGGTGAATTAGTGCAGATTGCAGCAAACACACATGTAAAGAGTTGCAAGGATTAATTAGGGAGGTAATAAAGCACAGGATATAGACCTGGGTATTATAAGTATAGCAGTGATAAGTGACACCATGCTTCAGAAAATGCCACCCAAAGGGAACAGTAGAGGTGGCATCAGAATGATTCATATATATTTACTGACAATGGTTCTATTCTTGAGATCAGATTCAAAGCACTTAAGCACGCACCCTTGAAATCCAATCTTGCACCCGAGCTGTTTCAGCAAAGCACCATGGTCAGCAAATAATGCAGAGAGATCCAGCAAAACTAAGGTTGAGCACATCCTGAATGTAATGGCAATGAGGTTTCATTTGTTAAATTCAAAAAAGCAATTAATGATGGGCAAAATGATAAGATGCTGTGTGTATGTTTGTGAATTATTAGAATATTGTTTTAACAATGTATTGTCTCACTTTCATCGTCTGAGTGTCTTATTCTAACCAGCATGCCTGGCAGTGATGAAGCCTATCCCAGAGCTCATAGGGCTTTGTGCAGGTCACTAAATTCGATTTAACATCTCTGATTTGACAGCTTTTCATGTCTTTGGACTCTGGGAGGAAACCAGAGCTCCAGGTGAAAACTCAGACACAGTGAGAACATGCGAACTTTACTACAAACTCTACTACAAACTCACCAGCTGAACTTCTTCCAGATCATGAACAGTAGACTGGGAAAGTAATACGAATAGCCTCCTTTTCCATAATAGCCCTAACAAATCCTCTACTTTCTGCTCTCTCTCCTCTCACCTGTCTGACTAATTACTGTATGTGTAATTTGTGTTACAGTTTGTTCCTGAAAAAAGATTAAATGCAGTGCTAGAAAATACATAACCTGTGACCTTCACTGAAAGATGTGAATTCAGTCATGCTGATGCCTCCCTAAAACTGCTGATCTGATGGAAAAAGGTTTGTTTTTTTTACGGCATACTAAGTTTCTTTCATACAAACAGTATCATTTTTAACACTGCGAGCCTGATACAGTCATTCAATCAGAAACATTGACATGCAAATGGTAGTATATAAAAGTGTTCCATGTAAAAACCTTTTAATTAATCCTGTAAGAAGCATTTGTATCCTGCTTAGTATGATCATCTCTAATAATCAGGTTTGCCATTATTTTGGTACCAAGCTAGTGGTTGTTTATCTTTGGTGGAAGATCCAGCCTTGCCACAATGTGCGTTCATCATCAAGATGTCTTTTTTTGCTAATTTTGAGTGGGTCAGTACATCTTTCATTCAAACATTTTCTTTATTTCTAGTTTCTGCGTTTGTACACACAACAGAGGGAGCATTCAGAGAAGACTGCTTTGGATTTTTTCTCTTATTGCCTTTGATAGTTGTCTTTGTGAAGAGATGATTACAGAGCTTGTAGAGTTGTTCAATGGCAGCTTTTTTTGTCTAGAAATATGGTGGCAAGTCTGGTTCTCCTAAACCATCATACAGTGCTTTCTGCATTCACCAATATTTTAAACTATTACAAAGTTTAGCCTGCAAATAAATAGTATGGGGGGTTTTATAACACAAAAAACTATTTCTAAGTTGTACAGACTTTTTCAAGTTCTCCAACGGGGATGTCAGACAGAATGAACTGGCTAGCCTGACAAATCCACATCTCCGGGGTCCTCAAGTGACTAACCTGTGGATACCTTGTGGCTAAATGAAACGTAATTTTTCGGATTTAATCAATTGTACTCCAAACAAAGTGACGCTTAGCCGGCCAATACGATTCTCGTTTCTATGCGATTGGCTAATTATTTATCCTGCTTCGGCAGGATTGGCTGGTGACACCCCTGCTGCATTAATTGGCTAATAGCAATAGCACTTCCATTACTCTCCCGATCCTGCACGTGATTGGCTCCTGAGCCCATCTAGTTTAGAAGCAGTGTCTAGGCGTGACTTGGCGGAATACGGGTGGGAAAACGCACTCACACACACATACACACACACGCCAGCCCGCGCTGTCTCTTGCTTACGTAAAAGGGTGAGAGGCGGTGAGTGTGTGAGTGTGTGAGTGTGTGCCATGCCTCAGAGCCTCAGAGCATCGTCTGACCGGTAGCTCCGAGATGGGTTGCTCGTGCTGCTCCACGCGCTGCTGGCTGATCACAGGGAGCGTGGTCGGGGCAGTGGCCTGCCTGTTGGGGGCCATCCTCATTCCCCTGGGCAACCTTCTGATTAAAGACACTGTGAAGAAGGTAAGCTGACCAAACCCTCCTGCGTTCCAGGGCACAACGATTAATAATAAAAGAACACGCTAAGGTTAAGGTCAAGGGTAAATGCTTTTGGCTGATTTTTTACTGAGAATGCGTGAAATAAAGGCGGCATATCCTCAGGTCACAGCCAAAGTCATTAGAGCTGAACAGCTGAAGCACTGACATCGAGGGCAGAGCGAGCCTGGAGACACGAGAAATAAATACAGCATCAGAGACAGGAGCTGCTTTAACTCTCACTGCCTTCAGATCACTCCTGCACTGCTGGATTAACTCTTCCACTGATCATCATTTTAACTTTCACTGTATTCATATCACTCCTGCTGGATGAACTCTCACACTGGTCATCCCTTTTTAACTCTTTCTGCTCTTAAAAAGGGATGCATTAAAAAAAATGCATGTCATGTCTACAGGTCAGCAAACTAATGGTCAAAACTGTATGCGTTTCAGAGTTTATTCGTGTGGACACATGTGAGTCAGCCATTTGTGGGTACACTAAATTAGCATTTACGCCATTAAAGGAACCTCCTTGTATTGCAGTGATGTTTACTGTGTTCCACTGTCCTGGCAAGTGACTCTTACAGTGGTGTGCCAACTCATGTAGTGTGGCATTAACACTTAGAGAACTCCCATAGCTAGTTTAAGATTAGGCCAGCACCAAAGAGTATTTTCAAATGTCATTCACTGCTGACACCGCAGTTTAATCTAAGACTAGATGGTCAATGTTCAAGAATCCGACTCATAGTCTTGTGTAAAATCTTACAATGCTGTCATAACGTTCACAGCAAAAGCCTTTGCAGGTCGTGGTGTTAAGTATTAGGAAATTTCCCCCTGTCACATTTAGAAATTCTTTTCAGTCTAGGCTTAAGCTTTATCTGAGTCTGGGAAACTGGTTGTTGTTTTAAAATGAGTACCTGGAGTTTAGAATCAGCATATAAATGCTCCCATTTATTATATTTATTTAATAACTTGATAGATGATACATAGATATATCCAAATGTAACTGCCCTTTAAACACCGGAACTGATTACTGGTAAGGGTGGAAAACTTTGACCTTCATTCAGTTCTATTATGATCCTTTAGAAAATGTTTCAGTGCATCATAAGATTTCTCCATAAATGTGACTGGTGGAAATATTTATACTGCAGTAGAACTTGAACAAAATGTACATAATAGATAATAGCATCCCTGCTCCCATTAGATTGGCTGGTCTCTACATTGATTATTTTTGGCAAACTTATGCTTCATAACATTTTAATCAGTTATAACTAAGATTTAAAAATGGATTCAGTTTTATAACTGTGTTACAGAACACTTTTACACCTGTAATGATCCCTTAGATAAACACTGGTCTTCTTGTATCAATATTTGTGAATGATAAAATAGTCAAATAAATAATTAAAATGACAACTTGTCATCACAAATCAGATGATAAGGGAGCATTATTTTTCAGTCATAGTGGCTTCATAACAGTAGGTATATTGACCTCATCCAATTAGTGCAGACTTTTAAAAAACCAGCAGACAACTCAAGCTGTTCATGTACAATTTACATAAATACACATCTTCACCAATTTGCCTTTTTTTGTTTCCTGTCATATAAAAGTGATATACAGTAACCCCCTGCATAGTTATGATGGGGTTAAAAATATTCCAAATTTTTATAGTGTAAACTCAAAATAGTCCTCCGGAATATGCTCCAAAAACACATTAATTTTATTTTAAACTCTTTAGCCTTAAAGATCATGTGAAGATGAACCCGTATTTGTCCCGCCCCCCCCAAACAACGTGGCCACTAGGCATGAACCTCACAATAGGCTAGAGGTTCGAAACTGTATAATGGACTGAAACCGGGACTGCTGATCCACGGGAAAGAAGGGGGTTACTGTAGTCAAGTGGAACTAATTTTCACGTGAAAAAATTACACATTTGGAATAAATACATTTAATGCCAACTTTTCAATGTGTGATTGATGATCTCAATCTATATTATGGGAAGTGTATTGTATTAACACTTTCATGGTCAGTTCAACTTTAATCTTAACCATTAGATATCAATGCCTTATATATTTTTTCTTTCCACAAACCAAGACTGAACATTATCTTGATAAATTATCTCTTCTGCTGCTAACAGACACAAGTGAGTTGAGAATTGAAAGGTAATCTCCACTTTCCAAAGCTACGAGTGAGAAATTATTTGCATAAAATATAAAAAGAGACCTCTCATGTTGTAGACCATAGGGGACCATTAACACAAGGAAGTTATATCCTACAATATGAAAACCTACTTCTTTCATTTCTTTCTTGTGAGAATTGAGTGTGTTGGATTACCCAAGAACCTCCATAGTACAGGCTGTTTGCCACGGATCCTTTAAGACAGATGCTCTTTTTGAGTTCACAACCCATGTCATTTACAATCTTCTCTGAATCAGAAAACTACTGCATATACATTTGCTACTAGGATTAATACAGTTTTCTGTTTCTGATCCTGATAAGATAGATGTAAATCACCTCAGTTCTGAGGTTCTAGATTCAAAATGAGCAGCTGTTGCTGCTAGATTTGCATGATATGGGTCCTTTTGATGGCCAGGAAAAACAAACTGGTCCAAATATTTGATTAGACTTCTGTAATTTAACTTAAATAGTCCACATTGCAGTCATTGTAGTTATTAAATAAGAAAACTCAGCATTATAATAAATCTGGTATGGTAAAGTCTGACTATTTCGAGGATTTGCATGTGAACCGTGTAGGACCATCAGAAAAAAGCAACACATCTATTTATTAATCGATTTATTTTGTAGGAATCTGTGCTGGAGACAGGCACCACCGCATATGATACCTGGACATCAACTGGAACTCCTGTTTTCAGGGAGTTTTGGATATTTGATGTGCAGAACCCTGATCAAGTTCTAAACAACGGGAGCCTTCCCGAGCTCCTGCAGAGAGGGCCGTACACATACAGGTAAATCAGCCAGGTGCATGTAAATGTGTTTTTTTAAGCTCTTATTCTTAATGTATTCTTTTTCTTACTGTAAGAAAAAGAGCAGTATGTAAAATTTCAAGCATATCACCATGTCAAAGTGGTGATTTATCATGGATCTATTAACATTTTTAGTTTGTTGTTGTGTTGGGTTAATGCAGTTAATGCTGAAGAAAGTTCCAACCTCACCATTAAAAAATAGTCTCAGTTTTCATTAAGAAACATTTTATTTTTAATGAAAAATTTAATTCACATTTTATTGATGCTGGGGGACATCTTCTATATGTCTTCTATATGTAACCCTTTCACCAAGTGAAGCAGGTTAGGTTCTGGGACCTGCAGGGATAGTGACATGCCTTATAAACGATGTTTATTGTAGCTGTCTATTTCTTTCTGAGAGAACAATCTAGATTATTCTTAGCACTTGTTAGTTGAGTAATAGTGGCAGAATGTATTTTTAAAGCCGTATTTCTCAGTACTGCTCAATAACTTAAACCTGAAGTGACTGAAACATATCTCTGAAAAATCAGAAACATTTCTATCAGCATTTCTGTCATTGGACAGATTTGACTTTTGGCTAAAGCCCTTAAACACTTCAGTACCCCTAAGCAGTGACTCCTGCGGACTTGTAGTTCAGCTATTAATGTTTAAACCTAAAATTGGATAACTATTATAGCAACTCTACATGGTTTGCGTTGAGTGTGTGATTATTAGGGACACATTTTTTGACGCGAGCTTCAATTGATTGTTAGCTACATTTTCCACATAACCTCAGGATAAACACTGCAGAAACGAATTTCAGATGGGAGACATATTGACTGATCAACCACATCTTGGCATAAGAGAACTGTTGAACCTTTCCTTTAAGGAGTACAGAAAGAATATGAAGATCGCCTATGTTATAACAACACTAAAAGGAATAATAACGCAATATTATACGAGCCTGAAGATCTTTATCTAATCTAAAAGGCCACGTCTCCTATCTTGTGAATGTTTATACACATATTTAGATTCACTGATTTGATGTTTGTCTTTCCAATTCAGTGGGTGCAATTAGATTTTGTTGTTTAGGATTCTGGAAAAGGACAATATGTTACACAATATTGTCCTGCAGTAGTGTAGAAGTAGTAGTAATAATAATAATAATGATAATATTAATAGTAATACTGTTGAAATGAAGGAGGGTCTATGTGTTGCATAGAACAGTTGCCTGATAGCAAGAGGGTCCGTGGTTCAGTTTCTGGCTGAACTGGCTGCAACCCCAGTCAGGATAAGTGGTTCAGGAAATGGTTGGAAGGATGTTTTAATGTATTCATGTGGAATTTTTATCAGTGCAGTGGTAAAAAGCACTGGTGGTGTGAGCTGTATTGTACATAATCTCTTGTTTTCTTTTATCCTGCTCTGTTTTAGGACACGTCATGTTGCCAAGCAAAATATTACTTTTTATGAAAACAACACAGTTTCCTTCATGCTTCCATCAGAGGCCATATTTGAGCCATCACTGTCTGTGGGACCAGAGGAGGACATTGTGACAACGCTGAACCTCGCAGTGGCTGTATGTTACAATTTCCACACATACCTATACACACAAAAACACACACACACACACACTACATATACTCTCTT
>JBBMFX010284178.1:0-19374 GCA_037832545.1 Rhabdalestes septentrionalis | reverse complement strand
ATTACCTAATGTTGTGTTGGAACTTTCAACTAACTCAAATTAATGTGAACATTACAAGTTTTGAACTTCCATTTGCTATTTTTGGCTGGTAGGCCTCATTCACCAAAGGTCATACAATTCTTTTTATATTATTCAGAGACTATTTTATTATAACATATTTTGTACATTCTAAGATGAAACATATTTTCTGGTTGCTACGGTGTAAAATGGGGTTGCTATGGTGTTGGAGAGGGTTGTTAAGTAGTTTTCAGGCAGTTGCTATGATTTAGGAGGTGGTTTCTATGTGTAGGAATTTGTGGCAAAGGAGTTTCTGGGTCTAAGCAATTTCCTCCAGGATCAAAATGTGTTTCTGATTCTGATATATGAAGTGGTACTAGGTTGTTGCTAGGTGCTTGCTTTGGTGTAGGAGTTGTAAATTCAGAGCTAAATGTGTAAAAAAAATACAGTGTTACATTTTGGTACATTTTCTTGCTAAGTAATTGTTAAATGTTACATTTAAATATTAAATCTAAATCTGGCCATGCCCCCATGATTAAAATTGGCTGGTACTTAGAGGGTTGGGCTGCATGCGATGATATTCCCTCACCAACATGAAGGATTTGGGGCGTGGCCAATTAGCATATCTACTAAACATTTGGATCTCAACCTTTAGATTGAGTATTAATATTTAGATTCAGGTTTAATACTTACATTTAAATTAACATTTAGATTTAGACTTAACATTTACATTTAGATTTAACATTTAGATTTACATTTAACATTAACATTTACACAGCAAGGAAATATATTTAAACATAAAACTATTCTTTTTTTAAACACATTTAGCTCTAAATGTGTGAAAATTCTGTGAAAATTAACCTCTAAATTTGTGAAGTTGTTTTTACAAACAGCTCCCCATAGTGAAGGATGTTGTTGTGTGTAGTTTCCATGTAGTTGGTATGGTGTAGGACATGTTGCCTGGGAAGTTTCTATGTGGTTGCAAAGGTAAACAAGATGGTTGCTAAGGTATAGAACACGGTTGCTATGGAGATTTTGGGTGGCAGGCCAATCTCAAAATTTCTTCAGGAATATTGCATTTTAATTTGAAAGAATTGTCAACAGGTGTGGTTCCCATGGAGTAAAAAAATTATTGGAGACTGTGTGTGTGTGTATATGTGTACATGTGTTCGTAAACTCTGTTTAATACACTAAGAATAGTCTTATTATTAATGTCTAATGACCGGTCATTTTATGTAAACAAAGACGTGGAACCTTATGACAAACCAAAGAACCTAACTGCATTTTCTAGAGAGAAATTTTGAAAATTGGTCAGATTTGACCAGAGCACAATAGGAGAATTAGCACATGCCCTGACCTCAACCCCATCTAACAGGTCAGGAATTAGTCCAACATCAGTCCAACTTCTAGTCCAACATCAGTGCCTGACCTCATAAATGCACTAGAAAATGAATGGAGACAAATTCCCCACAGAAAAGCTCTTATAGCTGAAAGGGGGGGCCAATAGATTTGAAAGTATATGTATTTGAATGCAATGTTAATACAGCCTGTTGGTGTAATGGTTAACTGCCCCGATACTTTTGGCCATGTATTGTACATGGTCTGCACAGTTCAGAATGCAAGGCAAGGAAAAGCAAGGAAAGTTGGGTTTTCCTTGATTCAGTCAAAGGAATATCTGTGAATACTCAGCCATAAATGTATACTTTCAAACCTGGGGGTAGAGGATGCTTTGTATACCACTGCAGAGGCCTTTGACATGTATATAAACCAATATTATAAAGCGCAGTCACACTGAAGTCCAAATATTGAGTCTTCACAGCTCACTCACGTGGGCACTTCTTGACACAGAATGCTCCATATGTGTACTTAGTGTTGGGATTGTGCTCCAGCTGGAAGGTGGTGGGGTTGTAGACAAAAGGTTGAGGGCACTGCGTCACACAAGCTCCGCTGTCATTGAAGTTCGTGCAGGCCTACAATGCAAAGGAAGGGAAGCATCCATTTCCTCAGGCTTGAATTTTGCAGTTCATCGACAGTCAACCCCAAGTTATTAGTCATGTGAGTTACAATTAAAACTTCCTGTTGGAAGCCATCTAAACAGAAGGTTGAGTTCAGCGCTGTTTCCAGCAATATCAACACAATCGCAGCCATTGATCCAAGTCGTCGTGCCAGAGGGCGAAATGCAACTCTCATTAAAATCTCTTAGCAGATGCTGCACAATCTCAAACTGTTGAAAGCAATAATAACTTGAAGATATTAGAACACTTTCACTGAAAATGAACAAATAGATGTGTTCAATGAGTGGCTTATGATAACCCAGTTATAAACAAGGAAATAGGAGGCGTTTGGGACATTGTTCATTATATAGATCCATGAAAATTTCACACATACGTCTAATGGAGCTGCCATCCAAATGGCAATGAAGGTTCTAGAGAGCTCACATATGGCCTTTATGGGTGTAAGGAGCCTTATCACTATTGCATTATTGAGGAACTGGGCTTTTGAAGCTTAAGGTAGGAAATTACAAATCAGAAATTCTTGCTAGACTGGGGACTGGCCTGTGGATGAGAACGTTTGTTAGACCTACAAAACAGTCGATGTCTTTGGGTCCAGAGCAGCCTCCAGCACACTCGTGGTGGCAGCAGTCACTGACGTAGGGTCCGAAACAGCGGCCATCACACTGCTCAGCGCACACCGTCTTTGTTACTGGAACACAGAGAGACAACTAGGCTATTACTGCCATTCACACCAAGCGGCCCACAACATCTTCACTGTGGTGCATTTAAAGCAGTCTGGTGTGGTGACAAATCCCACTCATTATCAATGTGTGATGCACAATGGGTCCAACGCATTGGATATAGGGGATATTGTGCATTTTAAAGGTAAGCAGAGCTAAACCCAAGATGAACCAATTGGATTCTGACCAATTAGAATCCCTCCAGTTATACCAAACACATGACTGCAAAATGCCAGAGGGGGCCTGTGAGCAAGTTGGGGTGAAGAGAGCTAAATAGTTCAAGCTGCATTCATGCAGGAACTTCCTTTCATTTTGAAAAGATGCTGGATGTATTACAATAACTAATAATAATTATCATAATAAGGTATTGGTATAGTTCCATTGTTTTGTAGTCACGGTCAACAGGAGATTAATGCTGATTGGTAGTTTTACAAACAAATATAAGGTATTGCTAATAAGTCCATTGATTATCCTGTTACATAAGTAAGAAATTAAGTATGTAATTAAGTCAGTAAGTAAATTAAATAAACTAAAATAAACAAAAAACATTTAAATTAATAAAGACAAAAATAATGGCAGAATTGGGAGACACTTTCATGTCAATCACCAAACCAGACCAGAGTACCTGCAAAAAAGTCCAAAGCACTTGTTGCTAAAGACTACAGACATTGTTGGAAACCCCTTCCTTGTAGCTCCACTTCGCTTGTATTGAGGAAGTGATGTTTGCTGAGGTTTGTACTGTCATCCCCTAGACCCTCATATATCAGTCTTGCACTAAACTTCCTTTACCTGATACACTTACAGCAGCACAGTATAATCTACCAAGCCACAAGTCAGTGTCACTGCTGTGGTGAGAATGGTCCACCATGACAACACCAATCACAAAGTAATTTGATACTAATATTAATGTACATACTCTGTCATGCTTTGTTATGACAGCGTATGACACCTTCCATGACAAGTTTATGAAAATCGACGTATGTTTACTGTTGATTCCCTGGTATGAAGTGATAAGACAAATGATGTGGTTGTAGCTAACCTTCCTTTGTGCTCTCTGCTGTGCCTGCCAATTACTGTAACTGTTTAAATGCAGGGTGTCAACCACATGGCTCCTAAAGCCTCGGCTCATTCCTCTGTAATTATCGCCTCTGCCATGAAGGAATGACTGATGGGATGAAGCCTTTGATAGGGAGAGGTCTTCTCTCAGTCAAGGGTTGGCGTTCTCCTGCCCGTCATGTGGGGAAAAGAGTCTATAAGAGTGTTCTTTCATTCTTTGCAGCCAAGAGGAATTTTGTTGCCCACTCTCCATTTCTTTCTTTTTTTTTCCTCCAGGGTGAAGATCCCAAGGGAAATAAGTTAATTCAGAAACTTGTTTGATGTACATCAGGGAACGAAATACACATGCTTCAAAAATTCGGTGGGGTTGTTCACCCAGAGATTTACATTTAATGGGACACAGTGAAGTTTATGAAATATATTCTGTCATTAATGCATAGACGTTCAGATTATTACTATTGTTGTACATAAAAAAAATTGCCATAAGAATATATTACGTATGAATGAGTAGATGTACATTTTATACATTAATAATCTGAAAGTGAGTTCCAGCATTGAACCTACATGTAAGGTTTTTATGTAATGTTGATTGTTAAAAAAACATGATGGGGGTCCTCAAGTTACGACACCGGTCCGTTCCTTCGACAGCTGTGTAACCCGAATTTTGGCCAAAACACACCCTAGCCTGAATCACAGTAGTAGAATCATTAAAACACAACTAAGTCTCAGAAATAGGAAAGGGAAAGCTCCCTCACTCAAACGCCGTGTTACTGCGTATTCCTCCACCGTTCGCAACCAAACTAGTTCACCCACGTCGTCCGTAAGTACGATGCTAACGATGTGAGCCGAGTGGGAGTGAGAGTGGGAGCGAGCGTTGTAAACTCGTAATGTCATATGTCATGTCAGTTGTAACTCAAGGATACCTTTATATCTGGTCCCCATGAATGAGCTTTAAAAAATTGTTTCTTAAAATTGGTCAAAAAGTGTCTCACAGATAATCATATCTTTCTACAAAGGAGGTTTTAGATTGTTCAGACAATCATTCTGGCTCCATTTCCCACCACTGGGTACAAGTCTGACTCTCAAAGCCACTCTGAATGACAGAGTTCACATTTGTAATACTGGTGAATTCTCTTGTATTTTTATTGCTTTAGGGTCCTTCAACAGGTGAAATAAATTGGATTCAAACTAGGGTTGGAGGTTTAGGAACTCACAGGTCTGGCACTGGTCCTCTTGGTGGCCCCAGCAGCGTCCATTACAGGAACGATGACATCGCCTGCCTGTGGATCAGATCAAACATCACCGGTGTGAAAGGTATATTCTGCTAAATTATACACTGTTTTAAAAGACTAAACTCAGGAACTGTCCTCCAGAACCTTCAATCTGCAACATCAAGCCAAATAAGTCATTAGGAACAGATTTGATTAGTGAATTGAAATGATAGTCAGGTTACCAGTGAAATCAATATGTATTTTGCAAATGTTTGCTCATGATACAAATAAGATTCTAACATAAACCAGTTGCTAAAGCTTAAATAAGATTATTACAGGCTGTGTCAAATATTTGATTCTAAATGAATGTTAAAATTTCAGTGATTACTCTGCAAAATGATAAATCCTCAGTATATCCACAGATCATTATAAAGCCAAGTTTAGCAGTCTGAACACTCTTGACAAGTCACAGCTACTTGCCTTTGCAAACATCACTGAAAGGGAGGAAACCTTCAGTAGGTGGATCTCACCAATAAACTCACAAATGTCATGTATAAGAAGTCCAATTCAAATTGTATATTGTTACATAATTGCAATGTCAAAATATGCTCATTATTATAATACACAATTATTAATAAAATAAAGGTTGACAGCCCTACAGATTATTTAAGGTACTTTATTATGGAAAATGGCAGTTAAAAATATTCACATACAAATATGGACTGAAATTATGTTTACCTACTAACGTCTATAATGTTTTAATAATTATGCCAACATATGACAGAGGCATTTCCATGGGCTTAAAACTAAGATCTGACATTATGTTCCTACTAAATTTATTCCCAGCATTCTCTGCCCCTTAATCTTACTGCCATTTGGGTCTAATTGAGT
Organism: Rhabdalestes septentrionalis; assembly: GCA_037832545.1. Lineage (NCBI taxonomy): Eukaryota > Metazoa > Chordata > Actinopteri > Characiformes > Alestidae > Rhabdalestes > Rhabdalestes septentrionalis. The sequence goes on along the minus strand of JBBMFX010284178.1, from coordinate 13,485 downwards.
GGTTGGTAATTATGGAGTGCTCGCGCCTCTCCGATCTAGAGTAACCCTCAGCACTTAAACCTTTTTAATGAAGAGTAATTATTTTTTGACAGACTCTGTCTCGTCAGCGAGACTTCGCTTCCCACACGTACACAAACGACCACCAATCGTCTTTCTCCTCCGTTCTCCTCACACACTTCAGGGGGAACCTCTGGAGGTTGGGCACGGTCTGTCAACCCTCGATGCTATTAGTGACCGTAGTTGAGAGCTTCAGTAATAACACACCTAACATAAGAGGCCACTCTGTGGATTTAATTATCATGTAAAAGTGGTTGCTTTTGATGCATTAACATGGATGTTAAAAGAGGAAATAAACCCAGATGAAGTGAAGAACATTGATAATCTCATTACAATGGCACTTATGAAGGGGTGGGATATATATCGTAGGGTGCAAAGGTTACTCCCTACCAACAGTGGTCCTAGAAGGAACTACCATGGATGTGGCCACAAGGTCATGGCCACCCAAGGCTCACTGATACACCTGGAGAGCAACGTTTAGTCTGTCTGGTCTGATCCCACAGAACAGCTGATGTAAATCTACTGAAAAAGTTTAGGCAGGCTCTGATAGAAAGGCTCAGAACACTAAGTGTAGCACGAATTACCATGTATGGGGCTGTGTAGAGGCAGACTTGTCAGAGTGCCCATGCAGGCACCTGTCCACCGCTGAAAGTGCCTGCAATATTCATCTCAGCATCAGAACTCAACCATAGTGGAAAAAGGAGGCTTGGTCTGATGAGTCATATTTTCTTGCAGACCAAGTACATCCCTTTATTGCAACAGTATTCCCTTTTGGGGACAAAGAGGTCAAATTTCAGTCAGGTTTCAGGCCCCATCATAATACAGAAACTGCACTAGCTAAGATTACAAATGATTTGCTTCTAGCCTCCGACCACGGCTACATCTCAATACTAGTCCTACTTGACCTTAGTGCTGCATTCGACACTATAGATCATAATATTCTCATAGATCGCTTACAAAATCACATTGGTATTCAGGGACAGGCATTACAATGGTTTAGATCATACCTGTCTAATCGATACCATTTTGTAGATTTAAATGGAGATCCATCTGGTGTAATGGCAGTAAAATAAAGGGTCCCACAAGGGTCAGTTTTAGGACCTCTGCTGTTCTCAATATACATGCTCCCCTTGGGTAACATCATTAGAAGACATGGGATTAGTTTCCATTGTTATGCTGATGATATGTTGTTATGCTCTGTAAAGCTGCTTTGTGACAACTTGGTTGTAAAAAGCGCTATATAAATAAAATTGAATTGAATTGAATTGAAAGGTGGTAACTGGCTACCAAATTCCCCAGATCTCAATATGAATTAACATCTGTTGGATTTGCTGTATCTAGTCCGATCCACGTGGGCCACACCTTAAAAGATCTGTCACTAACGTCTTTGGTGCAAATTTCCCAACACATCAGAGGTCTTGTGGAGTCCATGCCATGATGAGTCGGAGCTGTTTTGGAGCAGGAGTGGTATTTACACAACATTTGGCAGGTGATCAGACTGGTCTGTGTATTTCCAATCAGGAAATTGAAAATAGGCATCAATCAGCAACCAATAACAAGGTATCCTGCTCAGACTGCATGGACAGATTATATAATACCGATTAGTTGCAGCGTGAGGGTAACTTCATAACTGAAATCTTGGCAAGATACTCACATGAAGTGCCGCTGTTGTTAGATGGTACTACAAGAAGCTCAGCTCGGGGGTTCTTCATGATATCCTGCCAGTGGATGGTGTCTGCATGGCACAGGAACTTATTCTGATCCACATACACCCCACCATTCAGAATTTCTAAAGGGGAAATAAGAAAAAAGAATTTTGAACATAATGGGATAATGTGAAAAAATGGGTATATTTGGGTCTAGATATTGATTTAATTGAGTTCTCAGTGCTCTCATGGAAAAAAAAAAGAACCTAGAGAAATAAAAAAATTTCATATCACTCATTCATTTGTTTTCTTTCAGTCGACCAATAGCTTTGATACCCAGTGACCAAAAGAAAAGTGTACCTGTTGTTTAAGGGCACATTTGCACTCTTCAGATGGATGTTTCGCTCCATTTACCACCACTGTGCAGTCAACAGAGCCTGCATATTTTTATAGAATGGAGCATTTGACCTCAAGTCTGCTTTCTGTTCATTTTCTATCCATTTTTTTCTAAACTATTTCCCAACCATTTTTATTTTTTCCTTTGGAAAATCTATAAAATTCCCAAGTTAGGTTCTTTTCCGATGAGAGAGTTATGCTAATGTCTGTTTTTATGGGTAGGTCCTCTCCTGTTTCAGATCAATTTTATGATTAATCCATAATGACCAAAAACAGGTAATATTTACCTGCAATGTCATTGGCTTGGCTTTAACATACCAGACTAGAATCTCATGGAGGTGGTGCTACACACAGCATAATAATAATGGTGCTTATGTTAGCAAAGAACTTCACATTTACTATTTACTTTAGAATATGAATTAAGCAAGATCTTCTTTAACCAACACTGGGTCAAAAAGAAGCATGTTTATGTTATACAATCTGCATGTGGCTCCCATTTACCCATGATGTGCAGAGACAGGTGGCTAGACGGTCTGATTTGTCCCCCTCACTGTGTGTGGCAGGCTATTTATTATGATTAAGAAAGGCGAATTAATGAGAGGGACTTGCTTGACTGGTTCTCCCAGTCCTTCAGAGGTGGTATCCAAACTGTTCATTACTGACCACGGTAAAAGGCCCCTTGTGCTTCATCAGGATCTCCTGGATACCAGTGAAGTTTGTAATGTACAAAAGTCCCAGCTATGCCTGAGCACTGGGTCAGCAGACCAGTGATCTATGGGGAAGAGGGCAGCAGTAGCAGGATGGGCTGTAGTGAGAATACTTGTCCAATAACCAGATAGATCTCATCAAGTATGAAAGAACAAGAGAGTAGGAAAATATTTAGCATGACAACTTTCTTTCTAAAAGCAAAGAACCTAAATACATAAATTGCTTGGAGAAAACCATTGGACACACTGGATAGGCTGGTGAGAAATGGACTGTGCTCAAAGCAGAAGTGTGGCACTAAGCTGAGGGATGAAAGGAACTAGGGGGAACCACATTAGGAAGTCATCTGGAGGATGAAAGCTCCTTATTCCACACCTCAATCAAATCTTAAGTGGAAGATGGAAATGAGCTTTATTTTTCGACCAACAGTCCACCTCCAGCTTTTTTTGTCATTTTAAGTGGTTGCAACCACGCAGGCCTAAAGGAATTGTAGAGCATGGCCGCCATTGTTCCTGCATAGACAGAAGAAGAGATTCAAAGCTATGGCCCTCAGACACTTTCAGGATTCTTTGCCAATTTCACTTACCAGCTTATTCATTTTTGTCAACAAATGACTTCAAATAGCTTCAAATGATTCTTTTCTGAATACAATTTCTGTCTTCAAATGATTGCTTCTGACTTGTAATGATTTTTTATGATTAAGTATTATTAATAAAGCAACAAATGAACATCTTATGATTGATTTAATAACAAAGAATCCATTATTTTACCTTTTTTTCTGTCTTGAAACGTGTAGGACTAATACAGGTTTATCTTATCTTATCTTAGACAAAACTCAAATCCAGCTTGATTTGTTTCTTGCTTTAAATCATTTATTGTCTGGCTATATTCAAATACTTCTTCTCTGACAACAAATGTTTTATATTATGGCAACAAATGATCTGATTTATTTTTTACTTTATTCATGATGATTTATAATTATAAGCCACAAATTACTTTTTTTAAATTTAGATTATAATAACAATCCAACAATCCGTTTTATTTGCAGCATAAAATGATTCATTTCTGATGAAAATCAAAAGATTTGTTTCTGACTTGACTTAATGATATCTGGTTCAAATGGTTTCTTTCATTTTACTGTAAATAAAGCAGCTCCAGACTTCAATGATTTATTTGTGCCCCAATCTAATTAATTCCTGGCAAACAACATTGATATATTTCTTAAATCTATTTTAAAAGGAGGGCTTTTATCTTCTTTACATGTCATTTGGAATCTCCAGCAACTCTACATGAGGTTCCTGAGACAGTGTGGATGAGAGTGTCTATCATGATGAAGTGGAGATATAGACATGTCACGTTCCACAGCCTCTTAGACTGTCAAAAATTACCAACAAATTCTATTTTGCTGGAACAGAATATATGACAAGGGAAAAAAAATCATGGGATTCTCTTGCCGTTCAGAGAGAATGCATATGACAGAGTCTTGGATGTTAAAATGGTGAGGAATCAAATATGATTTTGTTCGCTTCTTTTGAGTGGTGCCAGCATTGTGTGGACCAGATTCGAAAGGCACGCCAGCTATTGAATCAAAAGCATCACCTTAAATGCCAGGAACATTTAGGCACTGAATGACAGACATTGTTGGTGGGATGCAGGTGCTGAGTGAGCTTCCCTAGACTCATTAAAGAACCGGTGCTGAAACACAGCAGGGGTCAAAAAGGTGTCAGGAAGAAGTTCATTTGGTCAAATGATTGTAGACACCTGCACATCAGGGCATTTTCTGATATCAAAGGGTTTCATAAGGTTACACGCCATTTGCAGCAGCTTCTATTTTACTTAGATTATTGCAGTGAGGAATATTAGTGAGGCCTTTCACAGAAGAATCACCTTCTTCCTTAGTGATGTTTTTTTGAAGAACAGTTTTTATTTGTGGGATGTGTATATTGAACAACTGTGGGTTTGGTAAAAAATACTTTCAAAAATGTTTAAATGTTTGGTACATAGAACTGTATGTCCAAACTGAGGAAACTTTAAACTGAGGAAACTTTATGAGATTTGATATTATATGTCACACATGGTGCATTTATTTGGGACTACTCAAATCCATCCATCTATCCATCAATTTACCCACATCCATCCATCCATCCATCAATCCACATCCATCCATCCATCCATCCATCCACATCCATCCATCCATCCATCAATCCACATCCATCCATCCATCCATCCACATCCATCCATCCATCCACATCCATCCATCCATCCATCAATCCATATCTATCCATCCATCCACCCATCCATCCATCCATGAATGAGTACTATACTGGAGCATATGCCAGTGCTAATATACACACTGGACACTTAGTAAACATTTACAATGTAAAAGATACTTCCATGTTATAAACAGTGTTCAGGGTTAATCTATAGAAATTTACAGATTTGATTCTGGATTATGGTTTTCCTGATTCTGTTTTATTCTATTAAATATTCATGTTGTATTTTCCCCATGTTGTCCCTCTTTTTCGTTCACACCACTGCTACAGTCTTTCCACAGGTGACATCAGATGTGATCAGGCCAAATTGTGAACAACAAACTTAATACGCAAACAAAACCAGCAGCACTAAATTAGGAGTATAATAGAACCCCATTTCACTGCTAAACCCACTTGCTTTGTATGAACCAATCTCCTCTAATCAGCGTGAATTGAAGCGAAGTGAAGTAAATTAGAACAATGCACCCAAAGGGCCAATTACTGCTCATGTTTAAAGATGAAAAATAAAGCAATAAAATGACATGCCAGAGTTCATTTAGATGGAAGGTGTGATTTAGAATGAAGAGGAAGAAGATGAATGAGCTCAGTAGAACCCAAAATGTAATTAAAATTAAATACTGTGGCTGCTTTTTCAGAAACCTATACCTTAGACTGGGGAATTTGGAGGCCGAGTTAGCACAGTTCCTGAACAATGCTTGTGGTGTGGCAGGAGGCGTTTCCTTGCTGAAAGAGCCTGATTCCATTAGGGAATCCTCCTGTCCTGAAGGGGTGAACATGGTCTTCACAGTGTTTATGTAGGTGGTGTCAAAATACGTCTGCATAAAGGCAGGACCTAAGATTCCCCAGCAGAACAACATCTACAGCATCACACTGCCTCCACTGCCTTGCCTTCCTCCTAAAGTGCATCCTGGTGATGCACACACACACACACACACACACACACACACACACCTGTCCACTTGATGTAGAAAAACTCAGACTAGGCTACCTCCTTCCATTGCTCTATGGTCCACATACCTACTGTAAGCACTTTTAGTGGTGAACAGGTGTCAGCATGGGCACACTGACTGGTCTGTAGCTAGGGAGCAGGCAGTAATGCACTGTGTGTTCTGAACCTCCCCCCACACATTAGCGAGTCTTAGGTATTCAGGACCCTGTTGCCAGTTCAGTGCCTGTGAATTAAAGCATCATTTGGCAGGCACCCTCATCCAGTTAACGGGACAGTCACCCTGAAGGCACTGAGGCTTAAGGGTCTTGCTGAATGGTAGAAAGTGGGTTTTGAACCTGCAACTTTGTGGTCATTAAGTAAATAGGCATGTGTTTTACCCACTAGAATACTACCACCTTTTTCCATGGTCCACTTTTTGTAGGTACTGGCCACTGCATCCCAGGGATTCCCCCCAGGATCTGTTGTTTTGATCGTTTTCAGCTTCAGACTCTTTGTAGTGTTTTACATCATGTATTGTAGGTTTATGATAACTGCTGCCCCATTGCTGACTGCATACAATCAATGAGGAGCAGCAGGTCCTCACAAGCCACTGAGCTCCACTGTTGCTATTCCCACATGTTCAGCCACTCAGTCTCTTGAACATAAACAAATCCTCAACCATTGAAGATGAGGAGCTGCAGTGTGGAAGACAGTACTACACACAGAAACCAAACCCACATTTCCATGGAGCATATGGCTTTATGCACATCTTATGGATATTTTGCAATATAATAGGCCTAGTTACATTAATATTAATTAATGTGTAGTCTCATACACTGAGGACACCTTTAGTCAGTGGCCACTTTATTAGAAACCCCTACCACTTTGCAGACTAGGAGTTAATCTGCGGCTGACCATGTTCAACACCATATGCAAAAGTTTGGGCACTCCTGGTTAACAAAATCTTTTGAAAAGAACAAACAATACAGTCTATTCCAAAATAATGGTACATTTCATATTGTTTGTTTATTAACATTCATATTTTTGTTCATATTAATAATACGTTTTTAATACTTTGAAATTCAAAATTCAGCAAAACTTGTTTGCATATGACTATGATCTCTAGATCTCATGGTGGTCCTATATGGTGAGTAGCGGTATGGGGGTAAGGGAGGTGCTAGAATAGAGCAGACAATCCACAGTCTTAAACATACCAGAGCACCAATATGGTGAAATTCCTCTAAATGTGACTGTGCTGGAACAGACCTTACTTATTTTTGCATATTTATTTTAACACTGTCTTACCTTACAAGACATGGTCATAAAGCATTTCAGTCATAAAGCATTTGTAAGTCATTGCCCATCCACAAAAAGACCTGTCAAAATGTGTGTTTCTGGTCTTCAGATTGAAACCTAGAACCTCTCCTATTGACCTGTCCAAACTTTGTCACTCCACCATTAGACAAATCAATCTAATGGCCACCAGCCACCACAACCCACAAACAGCCCCTTTCCCCAGTTGACAAATGAAAAGCTTGCCTTTGGCTCAAGGGAGGTTAAGTCTGCCCCTGAGCCAAGGAGTATATGTATCAAACTCAAGGCTGTACTTATATTTTAAAAAGTATTTTGTATAATATGCAAAAATATGCTCAAAATCCACACAGTATACTGATAATAAAGAAATAATATTATTACACTATGACAGGCAGCCATTTACTGCCAATAATATTTTGCCCCCAACATTCCCACCAATGAAAATCACACTTCTCAACCCCATCAAAAGCCCCATTATGGTGCAGTGGGTGGTGCTGTTGTCTTACACCTCTACGGTTGGCGGTTCAAATCAGGGTCCTCAGTTCTCCTTTCTTATGGCAAACTGGGGGTCTTTGGAAAGGTCCCTATCTTTCACAGAGATTGATGGTTGTCCCGCATAGAAAAGATGCAAGAACCTTCCGTGGGGGACTGAAGTGCACCTGAGCGAGGTGAACATCTGTCTGTCCTGAATCAAAATATTCTTGAATAGCGACAGCTACATTTGGGTCACCAGTAATGTTCATGTTTGGAATAATGCGCCACAGGCAGAGTAACCTCGGGGTCCAAAGACCAACAGCGCAGTCGTCCAATCAGTGATGTCTCCTGTTGCTGGCTGGTACCCACCCTTTCTGTGCTTCTCAATTTGTTTTTGTGATTCTTCTTTTGTTTTTGGGATTTTTAATTTCTTTTTATGCTTCTCAATTTTGTTTTTGTTCTTCTTAATTTGATTTTGTGACTCTCCATTTGTTTTTGTGCTTCTCAATTTTGTTGTTGTATTTCTCAATGTGTTGTGTTTCTCAGTTTAGTTGTTTCTGAACTAGCGCGTGTCAGTCAATTTGTTGTTATTGTTTAGCTACTTGTTGGTGTGGTTTGCACTTAAGGGCCACCGTACAGTAGGGATGAACCTTCTATAAACAGTGCCTTATTTAGTTTTTTAATTTGGGATTGTGTGAATTTTAATCAGACTGAAAACTCTTCACCATATCCACCAAAGAATGTACTCTATCAATAAGAATTTTAGCCACTATTTTTGGTCATCTCAACCTCTACATTGAGAGTGCTTTAATCAACCTTTTAAAAATGAGCCGAAATACAATTTCAAGCCTCTCCCCACTTCAGTTAGGAATATCTCAACTTTTTTTCTCAAGTTCTGCAACATTTGCGGTTCTACTTACAGCTAAATGCACATCTCTCGGCAGCCTTGAGTCATAGCTAATATACAGAGGAGCACTTTGCCCATTTCATGTCTTTGATGACTGAGTTCATAACTTCATGAGGATACTTATTAATATTTCAACCATCTGCAAACCATGTTTGATCAATGCAACATGCTGTTTATCCCCCCACCTCCTCCCCAAAGTTTCAGAAGACATAGCATATATAAATATATGTTCTGTAATTGAAATCCATGTTCTTTGAAAAAATGTGGATGAAAGCTTACAGAGGTAAACCTAAATAAATGGTCATATTTAAATCCATAATGCTCCATTGTGTGTAACAAGTTTGTGACATGTACTTGTCATGGAATGGTATGAAAATGGGAAAGTGAAATGAACCAAAACTACTTTTAGTGGTAAAGTTGGGTACAGGTCGTTCAGAAGTTGCCCATTTTGATGCTTGGAAGCTGCTAGATACCAGTTCTCTGTTTTGTTTTTGGGGGACTTTTATTGTGAATGCTTGAACTCACTGGTCTTGTGTTTATGTGCATTACGTGTTTCGGCTGATCGGTGTGCTCAGAGAAAATAATGTTTAGTTCTATTTATTCAGGAATTGGGAGTCTAGTGTGTGATTGCTTTGTAGGGTTTTGTATTTTGTATTTAAGTTCATTTGTGTTGGACCTCAGTGTTTGGTTCAAAGTCTGTCATACTTGTTTTTTTTTGGATGCTCTAATCTCCTTTAGCCTGTTTTGCTTTTTGGAAATAAAGATATAAAAAATGGAAGTCTGCCTACGAGCCTGCTCTCCTTCTGGCGTGAAGGAGCATTGTGGCATCCATTGACATCCATGTTAAGTGTTTATCAAATGTTTTTCTTTTAGCAAAGGAAAAAATGTCCAGATCTTTGCTCCTGGAAGGTACAAATCACATGCAGCAGATGAGAGACTGGACACAAACAACATGTAGAATTCCTCTAAAGGCAGACCTGAGATTCCCTTGTGATGCAGAATTGCTGATCCCACGCTTCCCAGCCAAACGAGCTTCAAAATATGCTTCAAATTTAATTTCCCCTGATTAAATAAAGGTTAAGGGAAAGGTCTTATTCAAATGCATCACGTCTGGTGTTTAATTATGCAGCACAAGAAAACACATGTAACAAATGTTCTACCATTAATCTGGAAAATTCCCCCCACAACGAGTGGTTCTCTTACCGTTTACTTTAATTATTCATTGTTTTGGATTTGTATGCTAATGGAGTGTGGTTGTAATTGGCTTACACGGATCTTCCAGCAAGTGTTCTGGGAAAACCGACGAACTGCCGCAAAGGAAGCACTGACTGAATTAAAACATGTATATTTCAGCCTGGATTTGACTTTATGTTGCCAACCCAGAAGTAAATCCAAGTAGTGCTGGACAAATAAATTATGATGGAGGATGCTGCAGGAAATGCAGGAATCTTCTGGATGGGCTGTTCACTATTGAGCAGCATGAAGTACCAAAGCATCTTTACAAACTGAACAGTGGATATTTCCCCAGATTTGTGGGAGAATGGAAAGTGCTTACACTGAATGACAGGGATCGAGGTCCATCCTACCCACCCAGTGATTGCAAGGACAACTGTGCTGCCTTGGACTTTTAGCCATGCACTGTTGGAGTCCAACCAACCAAGCACATTGAGCTAGATAGCTCTTAGGGTTACACTATTCAGGTCCTCATTGTTTAGCTCCTTAATGTTGTATGGTTAACCATACAGCAACTAATCCCAAAGGAAGTGCATCACTTAACATTTTCCTTGCTCCACTGTCCAATGATGAGAGGTTTCATAATCCTCTTGCTGATGATTGGTACTAGGCATGGTGACTTTAGGCTGCTCAGGATGATAGGCTGAACCAACTTGTGGAAAATCTGACAGTCACTGGGCTCTTCACTACGGCCAGAGCTTATCTGTGGAGATCAAAAACCTTTTGGTGCAAATTTTAAAAAAAAAAAGGAAACTATTCACAGTGCCACCTCAGTGGTGTGTCCCAGAGATAAATCAAAATGTATATTTCAACAACATCATTTGGCTTTCCGTCCCCAACTCCCTTCAGAGCTGTCGCCCGTGGGCTGTCTGCTGGCCATGAGTGGAAGGAGTCACACGAATCCAACTGCCTCCGGCTTTGTTGCTTTTCCTGCTCCAGATATGTAGAACCCCAGGCATCATATATGCATGCTGAATTTTGTAATAAGTTGAATAAAAAAGGTCCAGTTTCCTGTTTCTAATGACTGGAAATAAAAAATGCAGTGGTTCTCCAAACACAGGAAGAATTCTTCCCAGATAGGAGTGTCTGGGAAGTTGTCAGGGATACTTCTCAAGACACGGGGCAGTGTGGTTGGACATCCTGTTCCTCAGAACAAATCATGTTTGCACAATTTTTAACTCAACCCAGATGCTGTTGATCAGATTGGGAGTCCAGATTTTACTCCTTCAAGTTTGAACTGGAGGTACAAAATATATTCTATCCCTCATTCCAGATCTTTGTTAGAGTAGTCCAGACTTGGATTTGTGTTTTAGGACACAGTATAACTTACTGAGAACTATAAAATGGACACATTATTAACACTACAGCTGTAATAACGAATTATTCTACAAAGAAATGTAGAGCAATGATCTAAGACAACTGAATCTAGTTGTAAAATATACCTTGCAGCATTATGAAATCATTTTAGAACATTTTAAGATTTTAAGATTCCACACACAAACTAAAACCAATTTTGAGACTTTTTTATGTCCAAGATCACTCATCAGAATGAATTGCCAGGGAGAAAACATATTCTGCCTGCACGTCATCTGAAAACAAAGGACTTCCAATGCCTGATAGCCAATAATGATTTTGGAAAAAAAGATCAAAGTAAAAAAGTGCATTCTGGTCATTCAAGTAATGGACAGTTAGGAAAATATTCAGAACTGCCAGTAACAGAGATTTCATTTGTTCAGAGTAAATGACCCATATATTAAGCCGACAGGGCTTCCTTTTTCAACAAACTGCCTTGAGATGCCTCCACAGGGAAGCATGCTGTGAATGCAAATGTTCTTCATGGGTGTGAATGCGTAACCCTCCTTAAAAATGGATTCATGCTGACCACTTGACTAGTCCAAGTTTAATTGGGAAGCCATCATTATACATTTGTGAATGAGGTAGCACTGCACCTCATACACTAATTAAATCTTATCTAAATGGATGAAAAAACCTGACATAGAGTGAAACGTTTTTCTCTACGTATAAATATGAAAAAGTGGTATTGTATATATAAAGGGTGTTTTCATAAGCATAAACAAAAAAAGTAATTATATTATGGTATATATTCATGTAAATGTTAGGTAAAATATTTATTAAGTTGTTAAAATGTAGATTTTGATGTATATTTATTAACATTTACATGAATATATGTATATGTGTCAAATTGGGGAATGATTCGAGGTGCAGACTGCAGGTTCGTAGATGGTATTTTAATGTGACACGGACTCACCACACTACAAAACTGAAATCAAACCTGGTACGCGGGCCGAACTCAAGCACACACAACACTGGAAAACACTCAAGGGAAGGACACCGTGCAGGAACACATGAGGTAACGTGATGAGTTGCTCCGTCAGAGCACACAGACTCCTGCTCAACTTAAATACAGAACATACTTCAACTTAAACCAATGATATTCCCTAATCATTTAACTTAAAACACACAACAGCTGCCCACAGTGACATCTGACAGACATACATCCCCAAACTTCAAAATAACAGTCCCACATACAGCCTCCACTACAACAATATGTTTATATATGTATATTTCACTATTATATCATAAGTATATTTCACTTTTATTTATTGGTTTTGATTTATTCTTGCAGCAGGATAGTTGCCCAGACAGTTGCTCAATTGATTGCTATGGAATCTTTATTGTTTACTAAGACATTGCCAAGGTGTTGCTCACCATTTGTTATGGTATCCCAGGTGGTTTCTAGGATATTCCAATTGTCTTCAATTGCTTTACATTGCACAAATCTTAAACAGTTTTTCATTAAATATTAAATTTTTGCTAAATACATTTGCTGGCAACAAACTATGTTTTTTTTTATGAGATTTTGCTGTCAGTAAAACAAATAATGAATGATGTCCAGGCTAATAGCCTTCAGTAATAATAACAAGAATCACACTTTATTAAGTCCAACAGTTTTCAGACAAAAAAATCTTTGGAGAGAGAGAAACATACCGGTGAGGTTCTTTAGGCCGAGCTGCCGGAGGCCAAAGTATCCATCCCGTCTGTAGTTGAGGAAGATGGACAGAGCGTAGCGCCCTTCATAAAGTTTGGTGCCGCGGATGATGCGCAGGTTTTCCAGAGGCAGATAATCGAATTGGTTCAGAGCCACCAGAACATATCCTGTCACCTCCCGGATCGACTGTGGGGGGAGAGCCAGTGTTTATTACATGAGACATTGTCCCAAAAGGTGTTATTCAGTGCGATGGAAGAATTACATTTGATTACAGTTTAGAAAATGTAGGGTCATTTAAAGCCTTCAGTCACATCTGTAAATTTTAGCTTCTTTCATTTAATAGAACTTCTATACTGCAAGTATTGAAATGCAGCTCTTTCTTCATTTTTCTGGTGGGAGACTAAAGGATTAAAGGGATAGTTCACCCAAAAATGAAAAATTAATGTTTATTTGCTTACCCCCAGAGCATCCAATATGTAGGTGACTACGTTTCCTCAGCAGAACACAAACGCAGATTTTTAGCTTTAGCCGTGGCAGTCTGG